>JAIPRN010001154.1:0-53075 GCA_025469175.1 Geopemphigus sp. TES_GeoC_2020
TCTAATAATATTATGATATTATAAAGGGTAACAAAAGTATAATAGTTTGTATATATTGAACATTACGACTACCCACATTTGTATAAACACACGTACACACATATATAAATTACATAAAATACGACTGTTTCGATAAAACGATCGATACCGCAAAATTCTTAATAATTACATTTTGTTTTTAAAAAAATTAAATTTTATATCATTCTCAATTATGACGTTTTATCGTATCTTCGACCGTTCATTAAATACAATCAAAGAATACCGTTCGTACAATAGATATATTATATATTTACGTACAAAAATGTCATAAAAATAAACGTACTTCGAAAAGGCTGTTTGATAAAGCGACGTTGTGATCACGACAAACGCTTTTATAAGGCTTTTGCCATACTTTCATTCCGTAGAAAATACAAAAAGAAATATAGCAAACTTTCGATTGAAGTTAAATATTTCGTCAAAAATTTGAGAATGGCATTGTTGTTGAATTTTAAAACAAAATAATAAACCCTTTTACTCGAAAGACGATTCCGAACTATGCTAATACTACACAATTAATACATATGTTAGAAGTGGCGTCTTTAAGTCGATACTAAACTACAATAGCTAGGATTTTAACAAAATTTCTATGTATCCGCGCGTATAATATTATAAATTTCTACACGTTACATGCAACGGTTTAATTAATCACGTATATAAATTTTCAAATTTAGATTAGGCTTAGAAAATCGAAGCATAGCTATACGATCTGAAAAAAGTATATACGTGATCTAAAAAAATTCTCAGATTAAGTATAGAAAACCCCTGCGCAGTATAACGGATACCTGTACACGACGCTGTAAAAGTAAACACTGTTACGACCAATGAAACGGTTCCAATAGTTTCGCGTAGAAGCGTTTAAGATCACTAGTTTCATCCACGTCGATGCAATATTTAAAATATTATTAGAAACCCATAACGATTGATATTGAAAAAGCAATAATCAACGTAGCGCATGCAATTCAACCACAAACCCGAGTTAAGAAACAGGGGTGCACGTTATATTCAACTCGTATTCGCAGGTTTCATCATCACGTTCAAAACTCCTAACTATCGGGAAAATAAAATTTTTCAGACTCGATATATATGTATATATTATATATATCCACGTGATAATAACAATTTCGAATTTGATTTTTTTTTCATATTCAATTTAACATACAGTATATATAATATATATATATATAATTACTTATATTACGTTCCCTAAAAGTTTACGAGTATTTTTAACATTCATAAAAATATATTCTCGTAGAAACAATTCGCCCGTATACACACTTTTTTGTTTGTATTTTGGTTTGTTAATTGATCTTTTTCGATTTTACGGAAATATACCTAATAATGTTTAAACAAGTTCGATTTCACCGGAAACGGGTTGTGCCCAATGTAAACGACGTTAATTGTGTGTATACTATTTATTATATTTACAGAAAAGCAATTTTTTAACGTCACGTTAATCGTGTACTGCACACTGTATAAAATATAGTCGTGAAATAAAACGCGGACTGTGACGCGGGGATTATTGCTGGATAGTGTTTGAAATACTTTTCGAGTATATGCTGCCGAGGAGTTCGCCGGTTCCTCCGGGAGGAAAAAATACCATTTTTTAACGTTCCGGAGAATATTGTTAAAGGTTTTTTCTACGGTTTGCAGAAAAATACATTCGGTCACCACATAAACAATGTTACGGAATAAAACACATTGGTGCTGAAAAAAAGTATTCGGAGTACCCGTACATCAGTATATAACATAACACAACTAAACACGGTGTTATCCTGCGACAGACTTGACGATATTATCATACTCAACTAAGAAATATATCTATATATCTGAAAAATATCTAATTTCATTAAACTACGTTCGTTCATGTTATCTTTTTTTAACGCGAACAAAAATTATTAGTCTATCCATCTTCACGCACAACACTGCTTATTTAAACATTCGATCAATTACCATTATCATATCGAATAATATTCGAATAATTAGTGCACGCTTATATTATTTAATTAATCAAAATTTTCATACGATGTATTTATATATTCGAATATTTTTAATTTTTCGCAAATATCCTTTAGTGTTCGTATTGTAAGTGATTTAAAAAGTGTTTTATCTAAAGTTTAGGCAAACCATTAATATTAACGTCCAAAATATTAAAGGAAATTCCGAATAAATTACATATTAAAAAAAAGGCATAGCGATAAGACAAAAATGTGTTTTTTTATAAATACTTAACACGTCAAATACTCGTCAAAATGTATCGTGGTCAAATTAAAAAAAATAGGAATTATAAACAATATGAAAATAAATGATATTTGAACCAGATGAAAACATTAATATAATTCCAACTTTCTTACATTTAATGTTCTCGTTCTTCACATTCCAATTTATCAAAATTACGGTTTTTATGAACCTAACGTAACCTCTTTTTAAAACATTTTGTATACGATTTAATTATTGAATTAAAGTAATACATTCCATCACTTTACTCGATATACGTAATCATTTCGGAAAATGTTGGAAAATTTTAATTAACCGTGGTTTGTCACCGTAAATAATCACCTTGAGCAGACGCAATATACAACCGCGAGTGGCTCCAATAGCCGATAAAATGCTTATGAATAGATAACGTTGGCTTGGACATGTTTCGAGGAGAGAAAACAGAGAAGCAGTTAGAGTGAGAACAAAAATGATGATAAAAGAAAAGAAGAAAAGAGCCAAAAGAGGCAACGTGATATATGACGGGACATATGAGGGTGGTGGCTGGTGGTGAATGTTAAGATGTAGGACGAAGAGGTCGGACGAAATGGAAAATGAAAACAAAGGTGGCCGACCACATATGGTTGGGAAAAAATAAAACGGAAACGAACAATATGAAGTTTTTTTGCTAATAAACGTATAAGAGGTACTGTTTTACCGGAAAATACTATGGCACTGTTGTGAAAATGCCCAAAATTCAAATTATTGCTTAAGACCGGAAGTCAAAAACAACCGACGGAAACTGTAAATTATTGTCGGCCATTAACGTGATGATAGGATATTATTATATATAATATGGCACTAAAAGTAGTAGTAGTAGTAGTAATAGAAGTAATATTACAGATAAATTAAAAATGATATTTTATTTCGGGCATTTAGACGTAAGTGTTTATAAATATATGTAGGTTTAAACGAGTTTATTTTATCGGCTTGACGTGTTTTTAAGAAAAATACGATTAGGATATAATAAACTGTTAAAACCGAATTAACGATAATTCGCGGTCTTAATTGGGTAATGACATAGGGATTATCTAGTTCGGATGTTGCCGAGCGGTTTGCCAACAAGAAATTAATTGATTACGGTCGTACGCGACGACGGCGGTTACGTGTTGTCTTTTGCGGGACTTAGTGGCGATATCGAACGCCATATATAAAACGAGTCTCACGTCCCTATAATTCACACCAGCGGTCCTCGACCATTTTTTTATCCGAGTAGGGCCAACAAATTTCGAAAATGTTCAACAACCACTCGATGACACCGTACCGATCACATAACATTTTTCTTTTGCTTATCAAAACAATATATAGGTTACGGAATACGTAATTAATAAAACGTAAACAAACAGAACGTAAAAACTCGTTATTAGTAAAACAATAAATACCCTTTATTGATTTATATTTTAGAAGTTATTATAATCTAAATTGATTACAAACGGCCTCCGCGTCGTATATATTTATAAAACCGGCCAATAGCGAATAAACCAAATCATTATTATTTAACGTTAATAACAAATCCAAATTCATTTTCTAATGGATATAGATTTCCTTAGCGGACCGTCAGGCTGACAAACGCTAATTTACGCGCGACATAAACTCATAATACGTTCCGTTATTACATAGGTTATTACCGCGCCTACATGTACCTCTTACTTTAAAGAAAGGGTAGGAAATTAGTGATTTTTCAGTATGATTTCCACAACTTTACGTAAAACGGTACTATATAAAAAAAATTAATAATACCTCATTTTTATATGGTACGTCAATGCAATAAAGAAAATGAATTTTTAAAGTCTATTCATTCGCTTATGCTCTCACATTATTTATAAAAATATATATACATGTGTGTGTGTGTGTGTGTGTGCCTTATTAAAATCAAACTTTAATTATCAATGTACAACGAAATAGCTTTTAATTCAATTTAGCCTATTTCTCTTTAATTAATTATTCTTTTACGTAAAATATATAGTTGTATAATTTTCAATTTGAAATATACATTAAGACCGGCAGTACGAACACTTCCATCAAATTTAAAAAAACCCAAAAACTTTAACAAATACGAACCGTTGACGTTTTGATTGTTTGCGAGTAAGCAATTTTTTAAATTCCACAAAAATACGTGTTTATACAATTTAATTCAATGACGTTGTTTTTATAATACAACTTAGAATTCTGAATAGCCATAAAGGTTTTATTAGGTTCTATAATGTTAAATATATTATACATTACTCGTAAATGTTTATTACGATCATTTAAAATTTGGAAAACTTAAATTTCTAACAGTCGTCAGCCGATAGGGTATCAAACAATAAAAACGACCCTGAAGTCCGCTCAGGATCGTTTCCCAAATGTGCTCAACTAATTACCGAAGTACCCCTTTCAAATTAAAAACAATGTAATACCGGGTGCGCTCTGCAGCTTAACGTCTTATCCCATCCCATAATACTTTTGTATAGTATTTTATACCCATATACATTCGCGAATAATTTTATACGGAACATAACAATACAGAATACCGAACAGGACGCTTAAAGATGATCGATCAGAGACTGATTTGGGCATGTACCTATTGTGTTGACCAGACACCTGGCCTCAGTTTTGAGAAGTTTCGTACCCTCGTTTTTAATTCGTTAAGCATTTTTGAAGACCAGTGTCGTATTGGGGGACATAACAATTATTATATCTTTTAAAATAATTATAAAAAAAAAATTGAAAGTAATAAAAAATGGTTATCAATTTTGTACTCCGTGTCTCTCTATACAATCCTATTAATCACGAACCACAAACTATTAACTACAATCGTCAACACAATTTCTGTACAGTGTGCGTGTCAACTACACCTGTCGTTTAGTCCATTAATTAAATGGTATTTTTGGTCTGTATCGAATAGTCACTTAGTTAAAAGCTTTTCTTACTTAGCTTAAAAATATTTCTAGATTAAAAGTAAATGGAATTAAAACGAACAGCAAATGTCGCGATAGCGTTTAAAAAACCCGTAAAATATACTCTGGAAACATATACACCAAAACCGTTCAAATTTCGCGTTAAATAAGCCCGAAAATATTTCAATCGTCATTATATTTTTCTTTTTAAAAATTATTTACCACCGTGGTAATACTATTTAATACAGTTTTATCTTGCATATTTTTTATCAAACAATTATTGATCGAGTATTGAACGATTCAATGTACAAATTTTATTTAAAAATGAATAGATAAACTAATTATTACAATACTTTTAAAATTCAATTCGTCAACTCGACAATATTACACTATTAGTACGTTTTTTTTTCATATTTCGCGTTTCTATTTTTGCTTGTAATTCAACGACAAAAATTTACCAAAGCGTTTCAATAAATCAAAATGATCGGAAAACACATTAAAACTAAAATAAAGCCAAAATATTACAAAAATGGATAATGAATTAAGAGAGCGTTTAATTTTAATTCGGAGCATCGCGAAACATATAACGCGCGTAATCATTAATCTATCACGAACAATACGATCAATCAGTAAATATGCAAAACGTATACGAACCCGAAAACTATCAATAGAGTATATGGCTAACAATAACGCCTATAGATACAACGCGTATTTTGGTAAAAATAATTCAGACGTCATTCGTAGCTTTATAATATATAAGTGTCCTAAATAAAATCAGAATAATCGTTGTTTTATCCACTCTCCATAGAATACTATAAGATATTCAGTTAGTTTTTCAAGTCCATAACGTAGACACGTGTAAGTAACAACGTATTATATATATACACATATTAACCATCGTTTTTGTGCATAAAATAAAAATTAAATTAAGAACTTGAGTAGGCGTTTCGTTTTTCCAAAATCTGAACAAACATAATATATATATATATATATATATATATATAGTAATAACGATAGATTAAATGAATATAAACAATCGATCTCATTAGCTGAATGTAGCGTAATTTTTTTATTATTTTTATGTATATGAATTAGTCATATATATATATATATATATATATATATATACGAATGTATATTATACGAAATACCATAACAAACTCGTTAACTAATTGGAAAAGAATTTGAACTTAACACTTCCGTGACTTATTATCACATATAATTTATGTATACGTGTGTGTGTGTGTGTGTGTGTGTGTGTGTGTGTGTGTGTGTGTGTGTGTGTGTGTGTGTGTGTGTGTGTGTGTGTGTGTGTGTACAATATAAGAAACCATGACGAAATTTCCTACGCATGAAAGATAGGCGATGACCGCACGTTGCCCCGGTCAATTGTTAAAAACAAATTTTTAAAATTAAAATAAACACGTGCGACGACAACGACAATGATGTCTGAACGCGTTATACGCGCGCGCTTGTATATTACACACTATTTAATACAATATATTATACGGACGACGAAGAACAACGGAGTTTGTCGATGAATGACTTTCACATTTTACGATTATTGTAATATTTTATAATTCATATACAAAGTCGTCGAAAAACTGGCAAAAAGATTCTATATACACGAGTATGTATGTGTGTATAAAACGATCCAGTTGTCCTCCAAATATACAATTCCATATAAAGCTATAATTGTTTCTTCTTTTTTTGTTCTCGTACTAATAAATGTTTGTTTCACGTTATAATAACAAATTTTAACGTCGATTAACACATACAAACATAATCTACGCAACTTAATTGAAAATAGACCAATTTTACCCACCAAAGTATCATCATTGTACACGGTATAATAAAACCATATTCACAAATCTGAACTTGAGTAGAAAAAATATTTTTACGATAAAATTGTCGACGATAATTATTACTTTTAGCCTTTCAATATGCCCATAAATCACTTATGTGTTTCATTTTTTTCACGTTATTAATTTTAAAATAATAATTATTATAAATAAATATATATAGGCATATGTTCGATTCATATACATGACGCAACGCATCTGTATAGGTCTATTTACACCCATTTCTCAAAAACTATAAACCTAACATTCGAAAGTTATCCAAAATGAAATATTCACCGACGCTTGTACATACAACAATAAATTTAGTTAATACGGAATTATTTTACATTGAATATTGAAGTGGAAATTGAAGTGAAATATTTAAGAAATTATAATATGTTTGTGCGAGATTTTTATTTATAGGAATCCGTTCGATTCAACCAAATATACTAATATCCAATACGTTAACCAGTTAATAAGTCTGGTCAATTTTAAGTTTTTGACTTGCATTATTTTTCTTAGTATAATTTGATACGTATTCAAGTCAACGTAAATTATTATCGTCCAATATTTTTATTATTTATTTTGTCCATTTAAGTTTCCATACACAAGAATTTTTATTATATTGTCAGCGTATATACATATATATATACATAAAGTATTGAGCCACATTTAAATATGGCGGACACAAAGTTTAAGATTGATTTGACATATATATTAAGATTAAAATTAATTTGAACGTTTTTCATACAAGTATTCAAATAAAAACATATCCACAGAGAAAGGAGTAATTTTCATTGGTTTATCAGCCAAACATAAATATGTCTAAAAAACCAATTATTATTTTACAAACAAAAAGAATTTTAATAAAACGATTAAAAAAATTTTTATTAAATATATATTTTGTTGACTTAACTCCTAAATACATTATACTCAAAACGTTTATCAACTGATACCTTCGCGGTTAAAATACAAACGTATTAACTACAACTTTGATTAACGTTTAAGTGCTGCTCGGCCTAAACGATACGATGCGAATATCGTATAGAAGATTAATGCAAAATCTTGGAAAAATTATATGGTGACGTCTGACAAAAATAATTTGAAAATTATCCGCTATATTTCGTTTGCCGAAGTTCGTATGATTCGTTGATATTCTAATATAATCGTAATAAATATACAAGGTTTTCGTTCGGAGTATACACTTCGTACATATTATATCAATTTTTGACAAATTTCGCGCCAAAAAATCGGTCTCGAACGTTACACAAATGATTATTGAATCACTACATACTCTGGAAAAATCTAGAGACCTTACACTTTTATATATATATATATAAATCAATTTGTTTTTGAATTGTTCAGTCTTACGGCGTGCGGTCCATCGAGCTTCATAACATCCGATTACTTCAAAAATTGCCGTACGAATAAATAAATAAACATCGGAAATAACATTATATGACCCGAACAATGCCTGCCATACCGAAAGCTAATAACGCGCAATAACATAAAATAAGAAAACTTGAACGAGAAAATAATCGAAAAATGTATTCCCGTGCTGCAAAACTGAGCGGGCTGTTACAGAACACGGAGCTATGTAATAATTGTGTATAAAATATATTGTGTGAATTACTGTAAACTTCTAGAGAATTGGTATACCAAAACGAAATACACGAGCGCCTAAATTTATAATTGGAAATAACTATACGACGATATAGAATTCCTAAACCCTATACATATTTTTAATTTATATTCATACAACTATATAAATATATAAAGGGTTATCACAAATAATATTTCGAAACTCGATTATTCTCAGAAGCATAAACCAATCAAAATGTATATACTACACACACAAAAATCCTATTAAAGCGCGCGCACACACACACACACACACACACACACACACACACACACACACACACACACTTAATATTATGTTTAAAACGGACTACCCTCCTTTGCCCTTATTAATACATAAGTAACATACGTGTTACACAACAAACACGGAATTGCTCATTTCGTGAAACAGACTCCGGATAAATGCGATCCAATAAATATATTAATTCGCCAATAATACGTACACCGTTTAATAACTATGTGCTGAAACTTAAATGCGTAATAACCTCGCCTAGTATTCCACTGAATAAATAATTCAAATGTTAAACAAGCTTTAAAAAGAAAAATCGATATTTCGATACAATTTATAAATAAATAAACGCGAAAAGCTAATATTTTATTATCTTATAACTAAAGAGAGTTACATTACGTTTATAATAATAAATCCAAATTTGGAAGACTTGTAAAGAGTAATGGGGCAAAGGAGCCACGGTAAAACAAATGTCTAATTACGTAATTGTGGGAAATGACCATCAATACGTATTCCGTACATCATGCAATATGCACTTTCGGAATGGTTACACAGTAATTTACAATAATATCTAAATATCAATTTTATAATTCGTGTAATTTATAAGTAAATACATAATAATGAATTATGGTTACTATGTAAATATTAATTTTCAATTTCACACTGATTAATTATGGGAATTGAAAAGATGAAAAACGGGAAACGTCGTTTCCAAATTTATAATAAACGTTGCAAATTGCTTTCGCCCAATTCGTGAAATGTTTTACCCATTTCGTGAACTGTACAATTTACAGTATGGAGTATAACATATATACTATTTATAGATATCGGTCAGCCAGAAAAATTATGTTTTCCCGATGGCACTCTTGATTAAATTTTCCGCCTGTTGAATGGATAGATCACCGCCGACAGGCCTATTTTACATTCAATTCAATTATTTTTCTTTTTTTTGTATTTTTTTTACGCGTCAAAAACACCACGATGCACATACAAAAATTAGATATGTGTGTGTCGAAAGATCTCTTCCATGGATTCAATTATATTTATCTACATACGGTATACCATATCTAGATATTATTATTATTATTATTACTATTATTATTAATTATTATTATAATTATTATTATTATTATTATTATACGGTATGAACTAGTTATAAAAATAAACGTTTTTACGCGAGAATATCAACAGTCAATATATGAAAATATTTGAGAAAAGAAAACCCTAACCGAATTTCTTATCCTTACAGTAAACGCCTTTTTTTGTATGCCAGTAACCTGAACATTAATTGTACCTCAATTCGAACATCCAATATCTAATAAGACACACGTACTTACATTGCACGTGGCCCTCGACTGTTTTATTTACAACTGGAAACGATCACGAGACTCGTTGAAAAATTAAGCAAAGATAACGTATTTTTTCCTGTCGTTACTAAGTTAAAAAAATAAAGATATATTAAACCTTTGGAAACAAACAATTAGAACACAAACGCTAAATGCGCTTTCCCACTTGCGCGGAGTATAAAACCAACAAAAACTAACCCGTCTTCTACACGAAATACGCCGAAAAATTGAAATGTTTAAGACTAAATTCGAAAATAGGTTGTAAAATTAATAAACGTTTTAAAAACGATTGTACCTTGACCACGACTTTTTTTCAGCGCATATGCATGCAAATGACACTGATTGAGATTCAACGCGCTTCGAATTTAAAAACCAAAATCAACGAGTACGGCATACCTGATTGTTACAATTATACGCCAGCACAATACGTGGAAACTCATAAATTTGCGTGTAAAATTATTTTTATATTTATAGTAGTACTTATCAATGTGAACAACTACATTCATTAATATAAGCCCCCATCAGTTCCAGATTAACTGACATTCGTCTCGATTCTGTGTTGAAAGTGGCTACGACCAATAAGATTTCTCCCGATATAGAAGTTAGCGGTGAAAAGAAACGTTAGATATCACGGACGTCGAGAATAAATAATTAATTCTAATTTTTTTTTCGTAATTTAAATGGTATCTCATAAATGGCTGAAAATACTTGGAAATAATTTTGTAATACCTAATACCACCTTAATGAATAAAATTATAAATAATTTATAAAAACCATATTTTTTTCAAATAATTTTTTTTCGCAGCCCTCACTATATCTATTCAAAATGTTTAAGGCAAATGATACATTGAGTTTAACGTGCCAGCTGAAATACGGTTGTAATAAATACGTACAAACGAATAAACAAAATGTTCAAGGTAATTTCAAATGCTTAAACTTCTTAACTTAATCGATATTTTGTCATTAGACTACTAATTGGCTATTAAATAGTATTATAACTAGTTTAAATTTACATTCAATTAACTAAAATTTGTTCAGTTAACTATCGTAATTATTCAATTTCATTAACGTGTCAAAAACGGACACTCGATTCGATTTTTAATTTTATAAATTGTCATGAAAAAGACCGTTATATATTTTGACGTATGATTCTAAATGGTCCAAAATATTTCCAAATTTTTTCAATGTACTTAAATTCGTTGTTTTTGTTTTCATCAACTCGCTTGTTTTCTCAAAATAATACACACAATCTTTTAACATAGACTCATTTCAAACATTTCACTATAGGGAAAATCGAAATTACGTTCCCGGACAAACCAACATCAAACCACCAATTTAAAGCAAACAAAGATTCCTCGCACTTATTTTCAAAAAAGCATCTATGTTTTCAATTTTGAGAATTACATCCGAGCAAAACCTAAATGGCACAATGGTCTTATAATTTATCCGGCGAAACGAGCTATGGTAACTAGCATCCACTATGCAAAGGCTTCGTTGATGAATCGGAAACAGTAACGTTAAAAATTCCAAATATTCGGTAAAAATTTAATGAAGATGTTAAGAAGTAAAAAGTTAATTTCACACACGTGACATTCGCCCACACACTTATTTAGATTTATTCAGTTTTCACCGAATAAAAGAAGCAACTTTTAGAAATAATTAATACGACCAAAATAAATCGTTGATGTTAAATCGAAAATTCGTTTTTTTATTCATGCAGGCGACGAATAGAGATTCAACAAAATATTAGACGACAAATTGGATTATAGACACGTATTTTCGGCAACCCCGAAAATTTCGTACCGAATCACGCTGCTGTTACAGACTACTCATTAAGCCACGACGAATCCAATTTCGCCTAGTCAGTTACAAGATACATAAATGTGTCCCAAAAAAAGACACCATGTCTGGCCCGAAATTCACCATTTATAATAGCACGTGACATATGGCCTCTTCGTGAACCACCTCAGATTTTGAAAACAATAGTTTCGGATATTATTTTTTTAAATCGTTAAAAACCAAGCGCAATTTTTTTATGTACGCCTATTCGTATTATATTTCATTATTAGACTAAGTTATTATAAATGTAGTAAACTGTCAATCAAACGCTTAAATTTATTCGCTTTTTTATTATATATTCGATAAATATAAACGATTATAAAAATATTCGCATTTACAATAAGTCAAACACTAAAATTTTACGATTTATACTTAATTTAAAAAAGATACTGAACTATGTTTAAGCATTTTCTACAGCCTTCCAAGTTACTCATGCAAAAATTACCCAATAAAAAGAAAACGGGTTGACTTGAATTTTATTTGCATATTTAACATTTTTATCGCTCGAATTTGACATATCTGGTAGGAACGTTTCACGATTATTACTCATTTCAATTAAAAGTATTTCGATCTCTTATGAATTATGACTAATATAATGCATGACCTTTTTGTATTTTCATACTGTGCGCCAAAAATATGAACATCTACGTTTTTAATTTAAATTGTTCGCGATAAACATTTTATTTATTTACGAACACGAGTATATAGGCGCTAAATAAAAATCAATGACGAGGGACAAAACAACGAACGTGAAGTACACAGAAAATCATTATTTTCCTCGCCCATAAATCGTTTTCAAATAATATTCAAAAATAGAAATTCGATTAATTCGACTGAAGGTGATTGAATAATATATGACAACAAAATAGGTACAACGCTACAACACACTTTCGTATTTGGTACCAATTACGATTTCAGGCCCCGAGGTAAGTACAGGGCTGTTCCGTTTGGGGGGCGTATACGAGTAGAGTGATTAGTGGGTCAGATTCCCATCTTCTATCGTACGTTTAAAAATATTTAGTATTGTTTTTTTGTACTCTTTTAAAATACGTACGTTATTAATTAGTGTACGTAAATATTACATGCGTGTATATTTTGAAGTTAAAGATAATAATAACTAAGGTATTGTGACGTTCTTGCTAGAATATTCAGATACTGAGATTCTATCGTGACGTCAATCGCAAAATCGCAATTTACGGATACGCCGAATTTCGATGAAATTATGTATATAGTGAGGGAGGGAGGCTCTCATCATTCTTCGATACAAAACGACACTCTAAATATATTACCATAAACACTGAACACAAAAACGACTTTTTATCGATTGCGCTTTTTTCCCATTATTAAGCTTTTTTTAGTTTAAATGAAAATATATTTTCGTTTTTCTCGAAATATGACGAACAATATTTACCAAAACGCGTCTAATTTACGTTAATCCCTGCTCCTATACCCGAGAACAAAACGCTAAAAAATACGAGTCCAACGTATATTATTCGTTGCTTAACTCCCAACAAAATGGATTACGAATTTCGTGACAACAAAGTCGTCATAGTACGAAACGGAAAGAGAATTCGTTCGTTGCCGATTCCCAATTGTATGTGTATGGGGTGGGGGGGAAGAAATGGACGATTGATAGGTATATACGTTACCCAATTCGAAATCGCCGTCCACGGCCGTCCCGTACTGTAGCGCGGCGGTTACGTCCTGCGTCGTGATAACGCCGCCGTTGGTGCCGAAGCGACGAAGCGCAGGGATCGCCATCAAGGCAATGACAACGACAACGGCGGCGACGAAGATCGTGATCCGTGTCGCGCGTACCGTCAACGATTATTGACATTATCGCGCGGACGGCGACGGCGGTGGCGGAACGCGTACTGCGGCGACAGCCGACTACTACTACTACTACTACTACTACTACAACGTTCTCCTACCGGTCGGCGGCGACGGCTGTGGCCGTGCATTCTCGTAGACGCGCGGCGGCGGGTTGCCGGTGCTGCTGCTAACCGCCGTCGTTGTTCGAGGAGGGTTAGCCGGCAAGGCGGCGTCATCGTGTCCGACACGGTTAGGGAAAAAAGCGACGCGCTAGTGAATATTTGTGGGCGGAGGGATGTGGGAAGTGTTGGCGGTAGTGGTAGTGGGGCAGTGGTGGTAGTGGTGATGATGGCGATGGTGAAGGTGGTGGTGGTGGAAAGGGACCGAAAAGAAAAACGGAAATTTATATCTCTTGCCGCCCTTCGCCCGTTATAGTCGCCGAGGTTCGATTGTTCCGCTATTGTTCCTCGAGAATAACGCGAAAACGGATCGGAGGTCACCACCACCAGGCGATCCGGACGATCCAAGCGCGGCCCATTCACTGACGATCGCCGGAGAAGAAAAACCGACGACGCGATCGTCACCCAATTTTGCCGGAGTTGGTGGCGGGAGACGTTCTTATCGTTGTATGACGGTTATTCCGCCGCCATTGTCACCGGTACCAAGAGTGCGCGCGCGTTTTCGCCTTTCGTTCGAAACACACCGCATATAATATAGACGACAAACGTCAAACACCGCTCCGCTGCCTCGATAACGACGGTTAATGACGATAAATACGTTACACATAATTTTTTACATAATACGCATGCGCTTACGTACTATGCGAAAATTCTTCGATAAATATATATAAACCTCTCGGCTGCCCTTCCCTCCCCTCCCCCCTGAGACGGTTGGTACGGAAATCAGAACGTTCGTTTTCGAGTTAGCCACGGAACGCTCGCGGCGGCAATTGCTCGTAAAACGTTCTCGGCGTATTAGCAACGTAATAGGCTCCGGTACAAAATGACCGGAATTATACATAGGCGACGTTTCGACATAAATTGACGCGATCTCGTCGTGACTCCCACCATAATGTTTATGTATTAATATAACAAATAGGCAGCGTTAAATAAACATTTCGCCGTCACGTTATCCGTACCTATGGCGGGACGGCGCGAACTCGTCTCATTTTGCGTACGGCCCCGGGGTCCGTAAAAGGTTCTTCGAAACGGCTTCGACATCCGATAAAGATAATAATGGACGCGATTAAGCCGCGCACAAAACATGGATCGAAATGACCAGGACGCGATCCCGACGACGAATTCTCGACGCATACTTCTGACTTGAGAAGAATAAGTCGTATATCAATATCACCTCGAAACCATCCCCTTCGAAATTACTGAGAAATAGACGACGGCATATTTTTTCGCCAAAAAATATCGTTAATATCACTTTTACGTATTTTTGCATATTTCGTATTTTTTTTTATATACGCACGTATTCGACGATCGATATTGAAATACTATTTAGCAGACCTATCGATATCAAAAAAAATAAACTATTTTACTGTAAACGTGTAAATATTTACAAATCGCACGTAGCGATTTGTTACTGTTTTAAAAACTTACTGGTTTCAAATACGTCGAACTACCCCGTACAACTTGAATACACCAAAACGCATAAAAATCATTTCTATTTCATAATACAAAGTGTCTATAAAAAATTCGCATAAA
The DNA here is from genome assembly GCA_025469175.1 of Geopemphigus sp. TES_GeoC_2020. Lineage (NCBI taxonomy): Eukaryota > Metazoa > Arthropoda > Insecta > Hemiptera > Aphididae > Geopemphigus > Geopemphigus sp. TES_GeoC_2020. The sequence goes on from JAIPRN010001154.1 coordinate 15,592, forward strand.
ACGATCGATATAAATATATAGACTCGAAAAATTTAAGAAATAGCACTACAAGTGCTCAAAACACGTAATTTTTGAAAAAAATTATCAATTTCCGTTTTTTTAAATAACAACAACAATGTATACGGATAAATGTATTCTTTTGTTTATATCGCACGATTGGCGATTAAAATAATTATACGTTTTTCACGTCTGACTTGCACTTCACATTTTTCTCGAATTTTTATTTCTGAGATTTTATAAATAACATTTACCGAAGGGCCAAAATATTCCTTGAATGACAAAATATTACAATAAATTCGTAAAATATGCAATATAAAATGTGAAAACGAAAAAAAAACATAAAAAAAAAATGGTCGTATTTTTATATTCCCAACATTATGAAATACGTTTTTTGTGTTTGTCAACAGAGCATATACGAAACACGATCATCAACCAAGTAAAATATGCAAATGTATATACAAAACCAAACTCTGATCGTAATAATATGTCTCTAATATATGAAATTGACAATTGCAAAACAACTAAGTTTATAAATGGTAAACAAAAATACGTTCAACGCTACCGGCAGGTCTTAACTAGTTAAATAAAACATTTAGGTATAACAGCCTTGAAACTATTTTTTATGAAAAAACCCCCTGTGAATTGGGTAATATTTTATTGATAAACGCGTCAAACGTATTCGAAAAACAAACTATCCGATTTTATTGGTGATTATTCGAAACGAAAAACCAATACACGCGCAACTATCACTCCGTGAGTGAATTTGTTATAAAAATAACATAATAATATCGGGTTCTTAAATCACTAGCATACGCAAATGCGGTTATATTTAACGTTTATATACATGGCGAAAATCTAAAACGTCCAAACGAAATAATTTATTCGAACGATAATATATATATAAATAAAATCATTAAAAATTAATGGCCGGAACACGAAATATAATAAATATATATATGTGTGTGTATGTGTGTGTGTAAACATAAGAAGTTAAACCAGTTCTTAAATCAGTATTTAATATAATAATAGTAATATATTATATACGATAACATAATATAGTAAACGTAAATAAATAACGCGATGACGAGATGTTTATGTATCGTTTTTATTTCGTCGAAATTAATGGACAGAAAAATATAAAATAACAATTATAAAAATGAGTTACAATGATATATCGAAATGACCGCTGATCAATATTGTCGAACACGGTGAAATATATTACGATTATATATTGTATCGTTTTAAATTCTCTATCTACACGATCTGTACGTGGACCGATGTATATTATCTAAAAATAAAGAATGGATACAACCATCTCTCCCCTACACACACACACACAACATATAAAATCCTTTAAAATCCTCGTAACTTTCATATTATAAGTTGCCATTAACAAAAAATAACACCAAAATACCAATATTACGGTTTTTTTTCAAACACGGCTACACGTTCGTTTAAACGAAGGCGAACTAAAGAGGTACACATATTTTCCTACTATACCAAAAGTCGTGTCATATCATCCATTAAAATAATCCTTAAAAATAGGAATGTCAACAAATTAATTATTGGCTCCCACACACCAACAATTCGAACGAAACGGTTTCGAAACACGAAATAATTATACGTAATACCAGTAACAGACTTGCTTGGTACTTCATTATTCTGTAGCACAGCAAGTCAGGCCAGAATCAGTTAGGCTTATCATACGCCATAAATGTAATTTTACGACTTAAAAATAATTTTTTAGATTAGGTTGTAAATAACCAACAATATATTAATTATAGCGATTGAACAACGATAAAATGTATCCATTTTGTCTGTGATTAGTTTTTAAGATAACACCAATTTGATAACCGATCTTTGCACGCACGAACCCTGACACTTTCTGATTAAAAAATCGTGATTAGTTTTCACATTATGTTTAACACCTTTTTTAGATTTTCTCGATAGTTTTTTTAGACTTAAGGTAAAACTACACCAACAAAATCTATTAAAAGTAGAAAATTTTTAATTATTTAAATTAAAGCCCAATAATTGAATATTGAAATATATAACTAAGTATGGCCTAAGAGTTTATAATATTACTTAAATTAAACAAATCTCAGGGATCGTAGCACACAAATTTTATTAAGCATTTTCATTTCGAATTTCGGTTAAATGATACAGACGTTTTCCACGTATAAGTGTGAATAATAACGATTTATCAACTAGGAATAATTGGCTAGACCATTCCCAATCCGAATCAATGTAACACAATTATTTGTCAGTTAAACCATTCACTCTCACCTGTACACACTCACATGCTTGTAACTTTAATTCTATTCTATTACAACTAGAGTACGCTATGGAATTTTATTTATTAAACAGAACTATACACCAAACTGTACGTGTAAAACAAGTTTTATATCTAACAATTAAATGATATTGAATATTTGTAAAAATATAACAACTATAAATAAAAAAACAATAATAATATGCATTTGATTTACATGTTTTGTCCTAGTAGATTTTTTCAAGTGAAAAAGTGTATCTAAAATTACAAAATATATTTTTAAAGAGATAAACATCAAAATGTGTATACATCTATACTCCAGTGACTCCTACTTGGAAACCACACACAGCTCATTTTCCTTACGTCGGCACAAGTACATACACTATAAACGCTTGTTTAAATTACTTTTTTCCTGTTTATACATTATTAAACTACACAGAAAAATCGCCAAAAGTTGCGTCTCTAAAATTATATATATATATCCACAATATCCAACTAATTCATTAGAATACAACACAAAATTTTTCAAAACCTTTTATTAAGTAGTCAAAACTTGTTAGAACCACCGGGAAATAATCACGTCACCCATTAACAGGTTTTAACATGCAATACGCATAATTTATTATTCAATTCATTAAAAAATCCCATTTCATACTATTTGATACAACAGTTCAATGATGAATACATTTTTATAACTTCTCTTTCCATTCTAAAATAAACATTTCTAAACCGGAGGCAACTTTTTTACTTTGTTTTAGATTTTAAATAAACTGTAACAAATTGTATCTAATTACTACTTTATTTGAGCCGTTTTTTTATTTTCTCAATAATTTCCTCGAATGTAATTAAAAGTAATCCAGAACTTGCGAACAAGAAAAAAACAATAACGTTTATAACATTTTGATTTTGAACACGGACAATTGTATTTTTTTAAAGCTCAAAACGTAATACAACCATAGAATATAAAAATAATATTCGAACAATATTTATCTCACATTCATTAATTATAACAAACCTATAGCGTCGCCCAAAATCGTTTTTCAAAAACAATGATTTAGTGTTGTTTTCAATATTCAAAATAATAATTCAATTCTAACTTTTTTATTTAATTATCCCACTAGAATTGACATCTGAATATTCTTTTTTTGTAAAAACAAAATTTAAAAAATTCGTTCTTATCAATAAATTTTAAAATATTTTTGTCGCTCATTTTTAAAACGCATATACTTTAGTAAGTCTATACGTTAATAATACAAATTATATATAATATTCAATGAACTCAAACGTACTTATTTTTATTTGAGAGATCGTAAAGCTAATTATTGATTTTCAATTTATTAACAAGAATGTTGGACTTTAATTACAGTAAGACCGTATTTTTATTCAAAACCTATTAACCTTTTACTATAGTACTTTATCATCCAACAAAAAAAAACAAGATAACATTTCTTCACCAGTATATAAATGAAATACTTAATGTGAAATCTACATAATAATCTGAATTTAATTTTTGGAACTTAAATTCACAAAATATTTGTTCAAAATATAAAAATTATCAATTATTATTATTATTATTATCAATATTTAATTACATCATAGTTCACATAAAACATAGTATCAATTTTTTCAGTTTTAATCATTTTTCCAAAAATTATATTTGGGAAGTTTTCAGTTTTAAAAAATCTAAAATATGGTACATCTCTTGTTTCTAATCAAAATAAAAATATTAATAAGTATAAGTCATATAAATATGTCGAAGAATTTTAATTACGAAAAACTGTTTTCCGTTTAAAAAAAGATATGTGCTACACTTCAAAATCTTAAATAATTATTTTAACCATTTTCAACTTTTTTGAAATAACAGATCTCTAATAAAAAATAAAATGAGCAAAATATTTTTAAATCTTCGGGTATTTAAATACTCTAGTAAAAACGTGTATAAAATATGTTCGTTTGCATACATGACACTGTTAAAGATTTCCGAAATAATGTTACGTGATTTAATTTAGATATTGGAAGACATTCAACAGCTGCCGAACTATAAAATATTATAAATAAACAATCAAGGTTCGCAGTTCTACTTACCTAGGAAAAAGATTCTCAAATGATGAAAAAATATAACATGCAGGATAGCGTAAACAAAATAAGCTTTTAATAAAATGAGAATTCTTTTTATTACCAACTCAGTAACTACAAACACTAAAAAAGCACTTATAAAAAGTATCGTGAGGAGTATATAGCCTTATATGGGGCAGAAACATGGACTATATTGGAAGCTGAGAAAATTAAAATAGAAGCATTCGAAGTATGGTACTGGATAAGAGTGCTGAGAATTTCATGAATAGATAAAATAAGAAATATTGGGGTTTGAATAATGAATGATAAGGTTTTTAGGAGGATGAATACTCAAAAACCAGTGTGAAATACGCTTAGAGTGGCAAAGAAAATGTGAATTGAACACTTAATAAGGAATGAATAAGGCAAAAGGAAGAGGAATACTCAGAACATGAGGTAAACGATGGAAGACACCGATATAAAATCATATAGAGCTTGAAAGAACTGTAAGCGACAGAAAAAAATGGAGAAAGACACTAACCACTTAAACGATCTTAGAACTGATATCAAATATCATTTAATATACAACACACAGCATAAGAATTTCAAGTAAAAAATTACTAATTAACAATAGCATTTTATAATTTATGACTTAGTTTTCCAGAGTGAAACTATTTAAAAATATCTCGCTATATATAACATTCTTGTTTATACTCTCGAGAAGAATTAGTGATTTCGATATTTTGCCAAAAAACATTAAAATTTAATTGCTTCAAAAATAATGTTTTTTTAAACGACTTTCGAGTTCTTATTTAATATTGTCTAATATCTGTGACATCGTTAATTCTGACTAGCGTTGAATATTAACATATTATATTATACTGTATATATATATAATGCACATATATATTATATAACTTTTTTGTACTTAAAAGTAATTTAAATGTAATAATAATTCTTTGTACAAACGTACTATAATGTATTCAGTCAATTTTTATTAAAAATTCTATTTACGTATCGTAATATGCTTTTTAGTATTGTACATACAGTACCCTGTATGGCAATAGGTTCTGTTTCAAACAGTGATGTTTAATAATATTATCTCTAAGAATTATTGTTGGCAAGAAACGTAATTTTCTCAAACCATCATTTCATATACAACGTGCATACAATGTGACCAACAAACGTTTAAATTATATATAGATATATTACATCGCCGTCGTTTTTCAAAATATAAAGATCTATGACCCAAACAAAACCTATAAATTGACATAAAAAATTGAGCGTAAATTAATACAAATTTCTATTTCTATTTATGATATTCTTTGTTCACACTCATTTCTTATGAATAGTGGTAATAAAAACTTTCGATTACATTTTGAATCAAATCAAAATAATTCCTCGTAATTATTTATCGGAATATTGATAAATTGATAACAATATAATTACAAAAGTTATTACTCACTCGCAGTATAACCATATTCATCTTCTTGTTCAGGATCTGCATCGATTTCTGCTTTTGATCTTTTAACGTTGCCAGCACTAGATCGCATTATCTATACATAATTACAATATTATAGTTTCGGTTATTAAATGTATCATTAATTACGCCGTATTAGCTATACAAATATATATTTAAAAATAATTATACGTTACAAATAAAAATAAATAATTTGTTGAACGCTAAAGTGTTCGGTCTTTTTTACTTTATATTTTTGAGGAGAAACAACACGTAAATTTGATTTCAAAGGTTTAAAATTTAACATAATCTATCACAGCTACTAAAATCGTACATTTTTCTCCCTGTAAAATTGTGCGCAATTGGAAATAACTCCAATTATACGAATATAATATAGCTAAACATCAGTATAGGCAATATTGAAATTTTACTAAAAAAAATTGGTAGATACGTCGTTATCTTATAATTTATAAAATAGAATTATTCGCATAATTTTCTTAGATCCAAATCAAGAGAACATAATCTATCTCAAAACACTAATATGGCATAAATATTTTAAATTATGCGTAGTACTGTAGTGCTATACATTAATTCCGTTAAGGAACTTTTGACAATTTTACCACAGAGCCCCATATAATTTTAAAGCTTAAACTTATTGAATTAAGTTTGTGTCAAGTACTAACATTCACAGAGTAATTTTCTATGGTTATAGTTCAAAGTTGGTAGTTATGGTTCGTATAAACCATTTATATTATTTATTTAAATAAGATAGGCATTTCACAAAAAAAATAGGACAAATTAAAAATATACGTGGGTTACGTCGATTTAATAATACTGTTTTGTATATTTATATTACATTTGAAATTTAAAGCTAAAATTTAAATTTGATCGTACCTACATAAAAAAATATAACAGTATACATTTAATGGGGTAGAAGGTGTTATTATGATAAGAAACTAAAACAGCAAATAGGTATTTACAGGTTAAATAAATTTAAGAAACGTGTACCACTAAACTAAATATCAAATTAGCTTACTTCTTGTCCTGAATGGATCCTAATACGTCCTTCGTTATCTCTATTATCGTCATCTTCATCGTCTTCTGCGCTATCTTCGCTTTTATTAGATTTAATAGATTTCTTGCGATCAAACGAACGCATAGATTTAATAAGAATTAATGACTTTTTACGATTTGTTGTACCTTCGCTAGCATCTTCTTCACTTTTCTGTTGCCACGTAGAAATTTTCTAAACCAACAGAAAAAAAAATAATAATTTCGAATGTCATAACTATAATCATCACTCTCCATACATGTTTCACACTATTGACAGGTTTAACAGACACTTGGGACTTTTGTGACGAATCCTCAATACCAACGGACGATTTTGTTTTTTCAAATTGTTCTTCGGACTGAAACAAATGTGAATTATGTACGTCGGATGTATCGAATAAAAATAAATAACGAAAACTTACGAAGTTCACGAGCGATTGTATAATGAAAACTACCGGGTTGCCGGCTGATCGAATGACCGCTACAGCCTGCTCGTGGTCAACATGCCGAATATCGATCCCGTTTACTTCTAATATCCTATCGCCAGTCTATTTACAAACACATGATATAGAATTTCGACCGAAATGGGAACCGTGTTTGAAAATGTCACAAAACACTTACTTTCAGCTGTCCGTCTTGACCCGCAGGGCTTTGAGGAAGCACGTTTTTAACGAATATACCCGATATGGCCGCGTTATTATTTGCGTTGGTAGTGTTATAAAAATCGACCTACAAAAAGGAAACAAACAATTCAACAACCTCGAAAAACGAAAATAGAAAATATGAGTTTCCGTTTCAATGTACCTTTCCACCGACAATACTAATGCCTAAGCTACTCTTCGAATCCCGGCGGACAGTCACTTCGCGTTGAGGACCCCAATGTTTGGCCAACAGTGACGCGGCCGATCGCGGCCCACACACGGTCATATTGAATACGCTTCCTTCTGTTCTATCTAGATCGATACCCGTACTCGGAAAACGGTAAATACGAGTCGACGGACCATCGAAAGGTTCGAATTCGGCGCTTCCCAAACGCAATAGGTTCGTGTCCCTCTTGACGAGTCTATCGAGCTCTTCATTTTTTACTCTCAATTGGTTATCAATTTCCTTCTCGTCTAAATTCGACGCTACAGATACCCTCTGCGTCAACTTCGACAATTTATCGGATTCTTCCCGCAACTTTTCGTCTAACTTCTTGATGAACTGATCATTGGTGAACTTTGCGCACACGTACTTGTCGCTAGTTTTTGATACTTTATAATAGTTGATCACGTTCTCAAAACTTACATCGTTTATCGGTTCGATGGTTTCGTTCCAACTCTTAGCGCGTTGGACCGATTGGCAATTTGTACACAGAACGCATTCTTCGGAATTTAATTTCGACGATACGGCCAACAGTAAACATGGATCATTGGACTTGGATCGAGAGACTTTGGCTTGAGACTTCTCACCGAATAAACGGTCGTTGGTAGTTCGCTGTTCACCGTATGGCGATCTATTAATGAAACCATTACGCGCGTGTTTATACAAGAGAAAAATATAACGTCTAATTCACATATTATCAAAGGCAATGTTCAATTAAAGTATAATACATTTTGAAAATATTTTCGTTACTAAAGTAAAATAGTTAGAAACTATAGTTCATTATTAAGAACAATAACACATATTAAAAGAAAACTAATTCAACGTGTTGCTGCAATATTACATATTTTCGAAAATAAAATATATTATCCATACAAAAGATTAATTAAGTTAATTGAACAACCCTAATTCAATTGCACACATCTATAAGAATTATACGATAAATATACTAAAAATTATACCTAAAAATATTCAAACATCCGGACCAACAATTCTATAACGTGGAGAACTTAAAAATGTCTTAGTACTTTCAATTTATTGAACGTAAATATGTATGATTAAGTACGCGATTAATAGACTTATATTAAATGTTTATACTTTCAAAATGAGCATTTTAATCATTAAAACGTATTAATAATTATTTATTCAATCCGAGCGACATATGAGTGTCTCCTTTGACAGCAGTTTGGTACACATATCAGCGTAAAATTCGAATTACGTACTTTCGTAAATTATTTATTAATACATAGTTTGTAGATCATATACAATTTATTATATAGGTTAAGCAACCACGGTAGACAAATAGATCATTATTGGATAAAAATATTTTATATAAATGCAACTGAATATAATGCTCATCAGTTATACGAATTATGTGAAAACCCAGAACGAAATTTTAAAAAAAATTACGTATTTATTTAACTAGTCTAGAAACGACATTAGTTTTTAAAAAAGCTAATCGGGATACTAGCGTAATATATATTACCGTACACAAATAGGGTTTCATTTACGTAATGAACACACTAAGACAATTTAATAAATTAAATATACGTGTCCAAGGTAACAATTACGAATTTGTGTTTTATTAATTAAAGCCTATTATGTATTGAAATTAAAAAATAATTTATGAATAAATTATATATTTACTATTAATACTATATCCCATATCTTAACTATTGTTCGTGCCTTCAATTTAAGTGACTCGTGACAATACATATATATCATTCAAAGTAAAGAAAAAACAAATTATAATAAAAAAATATTCGTGTCAACAATTATTAATTAGTTATCTTAAAATAATGACACTCATTTCGTGTTAATGCACAATAGGTATTTGTTGAATATTTATAGTGGTGTGCAACGTATTTAAAAATTTTACGGAATTTAACAATTACAAAAACATTTTAAAAAGTGATCGCTAGACCGGTGATTATATTGATAATCTAAGTTTCGATATAATATTCATAACCTTACTGTGACTTCAATATAATATACTATTTATTATAATATATATAGAAAGATCAACATATACCTCTTGTTTCTTTAAAATGTATTTATAATTGATATTTATCTTTTTCAATAAATATCTATAAGTAATCTAATGATTCATACATATAAACAATTATACATTAATTATGAATATCTAAAAAAAATATATTAGTTATTACACTAATTCTATAAAATGTATAAAAAATTAATTTAGCCAATACTACTTTTAAGTATTTTTTTTATATAGGTCATATTCTCACTTGTAATAGACAGGTAATATCCTTCATTTAACGCAAAAAAAAACAATTACAATAATAAATGAAAAGTAAATAAGCGTCAATGGAAAATGTCATTGAATAAGATAAATAAATTGTATTAAACAAAATTAAATCGACCAACTTTTATTCAACATTTAAATACGCTAAGTGTTTAAAAAGAATGGAGCATTCAAAAATGTTCTCCACTTATTTTGAACATATCCTTAACGTCCAAAATAATGTTTAAAAATTTCTTTAAAATTGCCCTCAAACATATGCATTATTGTCGTTCTTTTAATAAGCAGAAATCAGAATTTACAAATATTAAATAAAGATTGAGAAAATCTTTCCTGCTTTTTAACACTCTTTATATATGGTATAACGCGGTAAATAAAAAAAAATGAGAAGAATTACGCAATTTAGCACGAATAATGATTAATTCGCATAAAATGATTAATAACCTAAATACGAGAATTGTCAATCATTTTATTATAAAATAAATCGATAATTGTTATGATGTCGTAAAAAACCTATGTATATTTTTTACACGAATTATATTATATCACGAAGATCTAATTTGTTTTCAAAGGAAATCCCACCGTAACGTATTTACGTCCCACTCGCTCTTAATTAGGGAATAATTATCGAAACGAAAAAGAATCAATTTGTTATTCGATCATATCAAAACAACCGAAATCAATTAACTTCGTGACGACATTGAGAGCACGCAAAGGGTCAAATATTGGATATAACTGAACCTACTGTCAAATTAGTCTAACCTCGGGTGACCGTTAAGTTCACCCGATGCAGGGTTCGGCTCCTGGAGAAGAGCCAACCCGGATGCTTCCGTTGCGGAGGACGCGTTCACATGGCCGTGTCGTGTAAGAAGCCGGCCAAGAACGGGAGGTGCTACCGCTGTAAGGCGGTAGGACATCTCGCCCGAGAATGTCCGGCGAACAACTGCGGTTCAGGAGAGCCACAGGAGAAAAAGGAGGCGACGAGGAGCCAGGAGCCAGCAGCCGCAAAAAAGAAGAGAGTGCCATCTTCCAGATGGACGAGAAGGCGACGCAGAAAAAGGCGTTGCTAAAAAAGAGGAAGACGAAAAGGTGGAGGTAGCGGCTGAAACGTCGCCCTCCGCTGGACCAACGACGTCCATGGAGACATAGGATGGTTCAGACCATCCTAAACCACGACAGGTGTGCCCAGGACATGTTCTGGCAGATTGTCCGGGAGAGCGACATTTCGATGTGCTCCGCCCGGGCATCTCCCTCGGTAAGCTGGAGGTCAACGACGGGCTCGTGGCGGCAACAGTAGGCGTCCTGCGCATATACGGCCGCCACGCCCCCGCCCATCCTTCGTATGCCCAAGTTCGAACAGTCCCTGGAATGCCTACGGGTCAGTGCGACGGCCGCCTGGGCCGCGGGGTACGAGTTGATAGTCGCTAGCGACTTTAAAGCGTACTCGGCGCGCTGATACGACCGGCGCACAGACACAATGGGCAACCTGCTCTGCGCATTCGCCGACACCCTTAGCTTGAACTTGGAACGGGAAGATGGCGGGCAAAGTCGCCGAACGACAGAGACGGGCACTTGGCGTGACAGTTCCGCCGCGCCGTCGTGGTCTCGGGGAGGTGGCGGCTAGGCCGCTAAACAGGGGAAGAAAGTTTATTTTATATTCTTTTTATTTTTGTTTATAACGGAAGGTGTAAATGGTTGCCCCGTGGCAGGGTATTGACCTGTCGCCGCGCACCATTCATGTGATAGTTTTTAAGAAGTGATAGCTCTTAAGGATTATTGTGAATTAGATTCGATGTACGGGAGGCGGGGTAAAACAACGTGGGGATAGCTCACGTTGCCCGCCTACCCTTAAGGATGATCGTTTTTGTAAAACTTTATTATTTTTTCAATAAACGATGGCGACTCACTGGTCCGAAGTACTGCCTTCAGGCTTTCCGAGCCAGTGTGGGTATTGCCGATAACGTGAGAAAAAAAAAATAGTCTAACCTATGACAAGCAAACGTGATACGCGCGTGCCACCTATCCTTTAAGCTCGCTTGACCTCATTTTTCTTCAAGTATTCATAAACTAAGTCAAATAAAACAAATAAAAACGGAAGATTTTGAATTTTTAGAAACCAACTACCCCTAAGAGCCTCGTTATGCATGTTTCTAGATTAAACCAATTGTAGTCCTTATAAAAAACTATTTTTCAGCAAAATTATTAGTTTTTCAAAAACTAATGAAAATTTTTTTATTATTTAATAATAATAAAATATTAGATAATTATTATGTAATTTTACTTTAGACTGTAAACTATGTTCACAATAAATGTAAACAATGAATAATATTACAAGAAAAGAATGAAGTAGCTGATTTTATTGAAAAAACAATCCATCGATAAAACGTCAAGATGCGATTAAACTGACTACAGTTAAGTATATTAACAGATGATACAAAACTGTATTTAAAAGAATAATCCAAGGGGTTTATCGTTGCCCTTCCTCAAAAAAATAATCGTCCAAAATCGAAGTTCTTTTTACCAAATTGATCAAATACGTAAAAAACCAACTAACTCAAATATTTTGACACTTATCAGCAACAACAATCATTTACGCTTTAAACGTCTGGGATAGTACCAACTGCTGCATAAAATGAGGATTACGATTATTGGAGTGAAATGGTTTATAAAATGTTTTGGCGACATTATCGACTGAAGATTCACGACGAGACATCTTTTTTCGAATCATATTTGAGACACGAAACGATACATTGATAAATCGACGGAGACATTTGGAATGAACATTTTGAACATGGTCCTATTTCACAGTAGAAACTGGTTTAAAACAAGGCGACACATTATCTCCACTACTTTTTAATTCAAAACTAGAAAAGGCAGTGAGAATGATGTAAAGTGAAGCAAGTGGGGTAGTGGTCAAAAGAAACCAACTGCAGATTTTAGGATTTGTGGATGATCTGAATATCCTTAGTGAAACACTGGAGGATGCTTTAGGTTTAACAACAATTCTCGAAAAGACAGCAGCTAAAGTAAGATACCGATTAATGTGGAAAACACCAAAATCTTGGAGCTTCTTGGTAGTGAGCAAGACGACTTGAACTCAATAACCTTTGAGAATTGAAAAATTCCAATATTTAGAATTGCAGCTCAGTACAAAAAATTATTTGTTACGTGAGATAAGTCTGAGGATAGCAAAAACAGAAAGAGCCTCTTCTGCATTATCCAAATTCCTTAAAACCAAAGTTTTCTCTAAGAAAACATAAATAAAACTGTACACAGAAATAATTATATCTACTCTCTATCTCTGGATGTGAATTATGGATAACAATAAGTATGACAGCAAGAAGAATTAGAACTTCTGAAAACATAATATGGATAATGATATGCGAACTAGTTCGTGACACAAGGACAAATGAATAAAGAAGAAAGTTCAACGAGGAACTGGACTTAGCATCTATCACTAATTACATAAAAGTACAAAGAATACAGTGGTTTGGCTATAACATAAAAAAGCGAAGAAGACACCATTAAAGCAGTTATGGAATGGAAACCAAAAGGGAAAAGACCTCGAGACAGACTGAGGAAGAAATAGTTTGACGTCGTATAAGAGGATTTGAGGCTCTGATAGTACAAGAATGAAAAATTTTTCAAGATAAAAAGAGATGAAGGAATGTAGTGATGACGGCAGACTCTAGATAATTATAAAAGACAGTGATGATGATTATGGTTTTTAAAACATATAGAAAAATCCTAAAACACTATTTTATTATCCGTGAACGTAATCCCTGACAATAAAATAAAATCATAAAATCGATAATTCTCTCACTACATGCAACTGATTTTGGATAATAAACGTATTCGTATAAATTAGGTTACAATTTACTTGTACACCAATGAATCAATTGTGCCGACAACAATTTGCGTTGATGGGGAAAAATTATTTCTATTCGTTTTAGACTTTAGGTTACAAATCTCATAACAATTCGTATTATCGTCTAAAAAGTTTTTAATAACCCTCTCCAAAAAAAAATTGCCGTATGTGTAACAAAATTTAATTGCTACGAATACATGTCAACCCGGGAAAATTAATTTATAATGAAATGGAAAAATGACTAGAAGAAAATTGTGTTTTAAAAATCTGTATATACTTTTTATTCGTACGATTACTATTTACAATGGTACCAACTTTTCTAATAAATAAGTTTGGCACGCGCTTGGGAAAATGGCATAAAAAGGGTTTAGAAATCGTTAGAAAATGTGGAAGATTTTTTGGATACATTTTGGAATTCAAACTCATATAATCGTATAGAAACTTTTAATATATACGAATATAGCGAAATAATACAAATATCAAATACACAAGAAAGAAAAATTAGTCGTGAAACTGACAAAAAAAATTATCGTTAATTTCTCGGGCAAAGGCCGAGCAACGAGGAACAAATACACACGGCCATGACATAATAATGCCCGAATAAAAGTAAAACAAAAAAGACTTACCTCGGTGTGCGCAGAGTTACATTAGGCACAGTTTTACTTCGGATTACACGGGTGCTCTTAACCGCCTCGGCACGTACGAATCGTACACTGAAATATCGTAAATAAAAAATGAAAATAAAATACTAGTAGATGGTGAAAGAAAGAACAAATAGAGGTGGGTATATTGAATTCGTTTTCGTTATAACGTGTAGAAGTTAAGCTCGTTATGGAACCGTTAACCAGATTATAAAAAACTATTTGTTATTTTTTCGTGTAATTACATTAATACGGCTTCACTTACGGTATGTGACCCGTCAATAGATTAGCTCTAGACAAAATCGACTTCACTTGGGCAGGCGACACGTACTTCAACGATTCGTTATTAACGGACACGACTACATCGCCGACATTTAGTCGGCTGTCTCGTTCAGCAGCACCGTACAAGCTCTCGATTTCCAAACCCATGTGTTCGCTAAATGAACGCCTACGCAGACATATACCCAACGGTGACGGACCTTTGACGAGTGTGATCTCCTGCACTACACTATCTGCCTCGTTCGCCGAACGTGTTGCTTTAAAAGTCCGATCGGTATTCTATTTGTAATACAATAAGTGTGTAAAATCCATATGTGATACAACATACGTTTCAAATTTATTTTTAGGTACAATATGTATGAAACGAACATATTTGTCTTCTTAGGAAAGAAATTAGTTAATTGTTTTCTTTCCCCCACCACCACCACCGCCGCCGAGTACGTTTTAAATGTTCAACGTTACATAGAGCAAACAATTAACAAAAGTGTACATATGACGAATATTTAAAACTTACCTTTGCATGATCATCAAAAACGATAGGCGATTCGGGGCAACTGTACATTGAGTAGCATTCATCTTCATCGTCATCATTATCATCTTCGCCATTGATGCTTAATCTTTTATCGTCTGAGCTACCATCCTAGAAAAACATACAGCTCAAGTACGGGCACTCTTCAGACACCAACATAGTTTTATTTTAAGACCATTCTCGTTTTGACGCACCTAAAGTCAGCGGAATACAAACAATGCGAAAATTTTACCTCAAAACGTGCGCGTACGTATATACAACCATACTACTATGTCGTTAAATTACTTTAAAGTCGAAGAATTTGTAATGTCAAACACACTTCGACGTGCGTGTTATCCTCATGTACCATCATTAAATTATAATCAAATGGTACATGAATAAGAGAAGGAGAAAGAATTGTTAGGAAAGAGCAACAAAAACACAAATGCGCCATCCATGAGCCACATTGCCTCTTGGGAACCATACAGTATAACAATTTCACTATTTTTTTTTCACAAACCTATGGCAATGTAACCACGGTCTTAGAGTATTTGTGTTTTTATCGACTTAAGATGCAAATAACAAAAACGCATTTTTGTTTTCATTTTCTTCCAAAAGTTGCATTTAATAAAAATAAAAAAACAACATAACAAAAAAAAGAAATCTTTATCTAAATAATTATACTAAACTTAAAGAGAAAAAATCTATTAGAAGTATAATATAAGAGCGGCGACATGGATTGGCAGTTGTGTTTTTCGCTTCAACTACAATTAAACTTTATATTAAAAAATTCTAACCAAACACCCGAAAATCATAACTTAATATTAATATTGCGTTAATATTTTAAAGAATACTTTGTTTAAATTATTTCTATCGATTAATAAGGCACATTAAATGTTTTACGATAATAAACAAAAGTAAAATTGCTCAAGTGATTTTAAGTTTTGTTTTGTTCTTTCAACGCAAAAAATAATGAAGAAGTTCAAGAGGACTCGCAGAATTACAGAGGATAACTAATGAAAAATCATTTAATAGAATACTATTTGATTTTATAAATATATGTCTTCGTATTAGAAATAATTCTACGAGCTTCCTCATTACATTTCTTCATTTTATAAATTCCGTTAAATTATAAACAATGTATAACTACAATCATTTTCAAACTACAACTAATTTTAGCGATTATTTAAATGGTTAAAATAAATAAACATGGACGGTTATATTGTGACGATACGAAGAAAGGGAATTATTGAAAACCCATAAGTTAGCTATTCTTATAGTTCATAAAAAATTAAAGAAGAATAAAAATTGAAACACATTAACCCAATTTCTAAACAGAAACGATGTATATAAATATCGTCACAATCGTTAAGGAATAATATAATTGGGTCAGAAGCTCTCCGACTTGAGCAGATTAGACGCCAACTGTTGAACAGATGAGTCCTGGTCGACATCGTTGTAGAATTCGCCGCGACGTTGCGTGAAAGATTCATCCACGTGTGCCTGATCTGGTGAACTCACCTGACTGCTACTATCTGGTATGGGCAGTGGCTTGGCAACAGCAATATGAACTACTCCCTTAGGAGCACCTTTTAAAGCTTGCACTGCTCGGTCTAATGACGCGTTCTCCAAACAAATGTCGTTTACTCGAAGTAGACGGTCTCCAGGTATTAAACGGCCGTCATTTTGAGCTACTCCTCCAGGTACTAATGATCGAATAACAATCACTGTTTCACTCGGATTCATGGGGTCCTATGAAAGCAACCAATTGTATATATAGAAAATTTATCAACGCCATTGAAGATCCGTACTTGATAATCTAAAATTGAAAATCCAAGGCCACGTTCTCCTTTCATAAGCTCGATAAGTTGAGGTTGTGAAGACCACATAGCCAGTCCAGTGAGAGGTTCTAGTGATCGAGAACGTAATCTACTAGAATCTGAACACCCTGCAGTTCCTGTACTTGCTAGTGAACCATCAGATTTCGCTTTTACTAAACGATCAGTGGCAGGCATTAAATTTTGCAGACTTCCACCCAAAGCATTCTATATATGAATCAAAATTATACAATGAAATATTTTTGGGCAAATTTTTAAAGAAATGTCCTTACTTTAGCAGCAAAAGCAGCACGATCTTCTGTTATGTCAGTAAGGTAATGATGTGGCAATTGCCGTTCATCAGTGCGTCTAGCACAAATCATTCTGACATTAATAGGCAACTCTTTCAGTATAGCAACCACTTCCATATGATTTCTGCCCAACAGCCGATATCCATTTACTTCGAGTAACTCATCGCCAGATCGAAGACTTCCATTTTTCCCTACAGGACCTTCAGGCAGAACTGATCGTATGTAATGATGAGGCCTTACTTCCATGCCATTTTCTACATCCACAGTGCCTTCCAAACTTATACCTAAACCACCATTTTCACTGAATTTTTTTAACTGACCTACCTAAATAAAAAACACATATATCATTACAACTTTGATGAACACGCTATTAAATTTGTTATCATTATTTTAAACCAGACTTACTATAATTTCTACATTATTTCCGACGATGTCATTCCATTTATTTTTTAATTTTTTTAATGTTTCTTGTTTGAGTTGTTTGTCAAACTCAAAATTTTCAGGAGAGCTAGATTCTTCTACCACTTCATCTTCTACTTCACCCAACATATCAGCTTCCACTGTTGCTCCTGATTCACCTTCTAATTCAATCTCTGTGGTACTTTCTCCATCCTAGAATATATTTTAATATTTAATAAGATAACAATATCATTAACAATATTAAAAATTACGGTAATTGGAAATCGAGGCAAAGACATTATGGATGGTGATGCGGTTGCACTATTTGTATTTGGCTTCATTTCTGATGCCGCAATGGCTACTTGTAGTTGTTCAAATTTAGGTCCTCGGAGATACCGTTCTAAACGCAATGTTACCATTTGACCTGTTGATCTCAAAACTTCGACTGCTTCATGATTAGTAAACCCCTGCAAAGAAGTTCCATCAACTTCAACAATACGGTCATTCACCTGAATTTTTTTGCATAGGTCAGCAGCACTGCCTTCACTGATACTTTTCACAAATATTCCAGATAATTCTTCTGTGAATTAAAAAAACAAACACAAATATATTTAACATTATTAGATCCAAAACAAAAAAACAAGCTTACCTTTTTCACAAACATATCCTGCTATAGTTATTCCTAAGCCATGGGTATCTTTTTTTAATTGTACAGTGAATGAATCTGTTTCTGGAAGAGTAGTAATACTATCTGGGGGTACCATATCCATTGTAAGAATGGGCAATGATGCAGGTATATTGTCACTGATTAGCAAATTATTTTCCTAGAGGAGTATAACTGATTAAATACTGTATTATTCTAATTTATTTTAATATATTTACATTTGATATATTTTGAAAAAAATAATCTGGAGTATATGTTGCGACTTCGGAATAACCATGTTGAACTAAATGACGATCAAGCTCTTCTGCATCTCCCAACATTTTTGTAGGTACAATTGGAGCTGTACAACTCATATTCTGTACAATAACAACAACAAAACATATTTATATGCATTATTCTGTAATTAAAACGTATGATAATAAAATAATATAAAATATTTAGTTAAGTCAACATATTGTTAAAGAAATAAAAATATTCGAATGAAAGTACAATCGAAAATTTATTTTATAAATTCAAACTACAATATATATGATATACATTAAATATTTTACTTGAATTATATCAATTGCGCTGGATTCTATTGGACGAGCTACAACTAATCGAACTTGACTTCCAGATTGTCGAAGCACAGCAGCCACTTGTTCACTTCCCATACCTCTTAAATTTACTTCACCTATTTGCAATATATGATCACCACTTTGTAACCTGCCATCCTGTAAACATTAATGTCATAGACGATATTATTATATCAATTTTTTCATCAAAACATATATGACGTTTTTATACTCTATCAGCAACTCCTCCAGGAAGTATAGTTTTGACAACGACACCAGTACTACGACCACCTATTATACCAAATCCTAACCCAGATCCATCATTGAGCAGCTCAATTACTTCAACTTGAGCCCATTCTGTGTTCAACTAGAACAACAAATATTATTATACTTAGAAAATTATTTGTTTTAAAAACCTCTTAGACTCCCAGTTTTATAAACAATACTAAATAACAATACCAAAATAAAATAGCACATCCAAAACAATTCATACATCAAAACAACAGTTCTAAAATTTTGAGTAAAAGACCATTTTAATTTTATTAGATATACTTAAAATTGAATGTAAGTTAAAATAATTATTTAACTGTTTTCTATTATATGCAGAGTATTCAATAAGTTCTAAGATTATTTTCTTTTTTTTAAGAAAGAAAAAACAAGTTATAGAATATTTTTTAAATTATACTTTCAACAATAGCCTCTTTTTGTTTCTATACGAATATTTAAACACTTGTACAATAGCTGGAAATCTCTGTAGAATTTCTTTTTTAAATGCTTTTCAACAATTTTTGTCACATTTTATTGGATGGCCTCTACATCATCAAAACACTCGCCTTTCAGGGTAGTTTTTAATTTGGGGAAATAAAAATAATCAACGAGGGATAAATCTGATAAATAAAGATGATTGATAACAGTAACCGAATTTTTCACCAAAAACTGGATTACTAGTATCAATGAATATGCAGGGCATTGTCATGTAACAGTAAGCTGTCTTTCATATAAAACAAACTGAGGGCACACGCTATATTTTTTTCAAAAGTCGATTGAGGACACTTTTTATTAAAAACTTCGTGTAAATGGTATGGATACCCCCAACACTAATTTTTAGTTCTTCTAACAATATTTTAATAGACATACGCCGACTACTAGACAAAGAAACGCAAACTAGTTCCATATTCTCGTCATTATTATAAGTGAAAAGACGCCACTCTTCTCTTGTATCATCTTCCAGTCACTCACGACCGTTTTTAAACCACAATATCACTTAAAAATCTTGCTCAAACAAATAACACCATACGCGGTTTTCATAATTTGAAATGTATGAGTAGAATTTTTCTTTAATTTAAAACAAAATTTAATCGTGACTCTTTATTCCATAGTAAAAATTGTGACAATGTCATGAACACTTGTACTTCAACCAATACAGATAAATTATTAGACTTTTAGACGCTATTAAACTTTTAAAACCATTATAGACGACAATTACATTAGATACCCTAGATGATATATAACAATACATAAACGCGTTCAAAAATAAAATTAATCCCTAAAGTTTTTAAATACATTATGAATATCATATAAATATATATTATAAACTATTATATTATGAAAATTGTTAATTAATTATACCATGTTACTGGAAGGTTGTGATGTTGTTAGAGGAGGTGGTGTAAGAGGACGCGCTACGACCAACTGAACAAGCCCGCGGGCCTGTTGCAGTATTCCAATAGCTTGCTGGTGGGACACATTTGTGTCCAATGGTTGCCCATCGATGGCAATAATCTGGTCGCCTTCATGGAGCCCTCCTTCTCTACATATGGAAAAACAAAATTTAAAAATTCGGAACCGTAATACTTGATCTACAACTACATCGGTCTCTATGAGAACACAAAATTAAAAATATTTAGTGAGAATTACATCAAAATTCAAAATGTTTATTCATTCATGGTGAAACAATTTGTTTCTCAATACTTAATTTTATCGTTTTCAAAGTTCCTTTTTTTAATAAATCCGATTTTTGAAATATTAAAACACATATTTATAAAATCCAAATATATCAATACAAATGTAATAATGTTAAATTGATGAACATACGTTTTTACATTTTTTTAAATATTTACATACTGACAAAAATTGATAAACAGTATTACGTGTATTAACATAATCTTTTCAGAGTAAATCAAGAGTATTTGTAAAAATAATAATATTTTATAACTGTTAATAAATATAAACAACTCGTACATTAAATAGTTATTATTAATTAATTTTTAATTTGTATTTAAATTAATTTAATAATTAATAATGTAATGGACCAATTACAAATAGCTATTTAATGTTTAAAGGACTGTTAAATATTTAAAAATCCATTTAATTCAACAGATAATTTAGAAATTTATCCTATAAAATGACTCGTTTCTACACATTAATAAATATTTAATTATTTATTGTTTAGTCGTCTCATTATTATACACATTAAGTAAGAAAATCTAAATTTAATATACTTAAATATGAAAAAAATGAAATTACAGCTACAAAAATATACTATTCTTCCTACCTTAAATACGATACCCCTAAAACGACAAATACATTGTAATTGCGATTGGTTCAATTTCAAAACTTTCCTTACACAATAAAAGTATTATTAAGTATATTAATACATTATTGAATTAAAAATACACATGGAAAACAGTTATTTGAATATTTTTCATACGTTTATATTCAAACTTCCTAACTAAAAAATTAGCATATAATAATTTATAAATAATTATATTACAAAGATTATTAGGTACAACGGTAAAAATTTATTTATTTAAATTTAATTTATATTACGAAATTTCTTTTTAGTACATAAACTAAAGAAAAATAAAAATATCCAATTAAATAAAAATTAATGTGATAGTAAATTTGTACTAAAAATACATCATTGTTAGATAAGAATAAAATACAACGAAACATAGAAAGTAATATAAATATCAAATATAAAATTTAAATTAACTAACAAATATAATTAGTAATCACGATTTCATAAAAAATACAATGTATATATCAAAGGGATGCGTTTATTTTACAAAACAAATAGGGAGAGATGAAGTAATTTATAAAAAATAAATCAAGGGACAACATCCCTAACCTAACCTTCGAATGATACACATATAAGATACAAGCATTTGATTGGAAATTTATCAAATTATTATTATTAAATTACAAGAATGTATTAAATTGTGAATAGTTGGCCAAAAATTTTTGAGAATATGAAAAAGATCCAATGTGAATCGTAATTTTTCGTAACAAAACGCAATAATTTTATCAAAATATTATTTTTAATTATTTTCTTTGACGATAACATTTTTTATTAAACTTACGCATCATTAAGAGACTATATTTTAATGCAAGAACATTGTACACGATGTACGCATTTGTTAGATCTATTATTATCTATTTGAATACCTCATGAAAAGAAGATGTAGATACTAAATGTGATATAATAGCGTTTCGAAAAAACGGGATAACAAATGTATTATTCCTATTCGAAATCCATAAGATGCGTGTACAAATTCGAATTGTTATTAGTGATACATAAAAAAAAGTAATATTAAAAAAACCCGGGTATTAATAAAAAACAACACTATATAGAAATGGATTCCAGAAACGAACACAATTTATAAGTATATTTATAAATATAATTTATAAAGTAAAGCGGTTAAAATGATGGACTATATATTTTCCAACGTCGCCGTTTCAACAGTGTTATAATAAGCACATATTGCAGTGTGAATATGAGTAAGTGACAGAACTATAAAAAGTTGTAACCATTAAATTATTACACGATAACGAACAGTTTTTTGTGAATTCCTATACATTTTCTACAAGATTTCATCTACTTTATTTAAGTTCATTTCTTAATTTAAAGTTAATTTTCTGTACTGCAAAGTAAATATTATTTATATAGATTGTTGTAACTTTTGGCATGATTGAATACTGTTTAAAACGTATTCCCTTACATATCGGAACAAGTTTAAAAATATATTTTCATCATTTATACTATTTATCAATAATACTGCGCAAGGAAAGGAAAATAAAAACTTTTAGTGAAAATACGCAAATAATATATTTGTATAATACCTATTCTCCTATATTTTTTACTTTACGATTATAGTTTGTAGAGTTGATTATTACGATCTGAGGATAATTAAAATTTTTTAAAAATCTAACAAGAGAATTTTAGCTTTATTTAATTAAAAACTTCAGAAAGTCCATCTTATATATAAATTACTCTATTATTTTTTTGAAAATTAGAAAAATCAGTTAGTTGCATTTTTATTTTATAAATTATAAACGACTTAAATTTTATTGTAATAAAAATCAATAATATTACTACAAAATGAATAATTGTGACTTACTATTATTACCGAAATATATAAAATTTAAAATCATATAGTAATCATATTAAGTAAATAATACGAGGTTATACGTAATTATATTTATAAATTACAATTTATGTAACAAATTCGTCACGACTGTTATTTCAAAAACCTATAATAAAAAAAAATAATAGATAAAAATTAGATACTAGGGTCATTTTTTTATAACCGTTTAAACTTTAAATTACGACACATTTTCTACATTTCACTATTTTAAGACGATATAATAAAACTCTTAGGCTAGGTACACATGGTGAGTGTTAGACGCGCGTTTAGAAGGTACACGGGATGTTCAAAAACTGATCACATGCTAACGCGCGTTCAACGCCAAGCTAAGGCTAAGTACACATAGCAAGCGTTAGACGCGCGTAAACCTGCATTAAGCGCACGTTAAATTTTTGAGTAGCGTACACATGGTGAGCGTTGAACCAGCGTTGACGCACGTTTTTCTGTACGATATTGTATTTCACCGGAAGAAAAACTAATAATTAGGCTAGGTACACATGGCGAGCGTAAGAGTAACACGCGTTTAAAAGGTACACGGGATGTCCGTAAACTGTTCACATGCTAACGTGCGTTCGACGCCGAACTAATGCTTGTAAGTTGTAAGCGCGCGTCAACGCGCTCAACCTCAATGTAATTATTATTTTTTCTTCCAGTGAACAGAAAATTCTTAGTTGCTGGTATAAATTATGAATTAAGATATAACGCTATTTAAATCTTACATATATAATTAATTATGTCTATATAATATTTCGCGGAATATTGAATTACAACGAATTTATTTCATTGACCTATTTATTTTAATACGATTGGTAATTTTGTATACTAAGCTTTCAATATTGGAATTACATAGATAATTATTAGACTAAATTCGAAAATATTTTGATCATTTGAATTAGGTACGATGTTTTAATGAGTACTTAAGACCCGGAAAACACTATAATACAGTAAACCCAATTTCGTTCAAAACCGTTTTTCGATGCTTTTTTTTACCGAAACAAATTTTAAAAAATCATATATACGAATATATTACACTATATAAAGTATGCGAAACTACTGAAACACAAGTGTCGACGAATGCCCAGCTGCTACACCAGCTTTTTAAAATTCAATTACGCAAAGCGCTATACAATTATCAACTACCTACTTCCAAAAATGTATCAATACCATACACCATAAAAATTATTATTGGAAATATAAATCGAACTTATTCGGTTTCTATAATAATTTGTCTATTTTCTTAAATATCGATTTCATTTTTTAATACTTTGATAGCACTGTACGTCTCATATACTATATTTTTTTTAATTATCTCAATTCACCATTATTAGTAATCGAACGTATATTAACATATTTCTTTAAATGTATTAAATTATTTTGAAAACTAAAACAGTATATATTAATTACTATTACAGGTTAAGTACATAAGGTAACAAAAATTTAGGTATTTTTTCTCATGCACACACAAAGAATACGTAATAAATACGTAAAACGTAATATAAACCACTATATGTATACAAATATTTATTTGTTTATATTATACATAAATACATTAAAAATTAATATTTCGAAACTGTTCAAAAAAATCTTTAATAACCCAAGCCTGTTTTAACTACTTTATTCGACTACAGTCTCGATTAATTAATAAGTAACGAGAAACTAAAATATTCAATTACAATATTTTAAAATGTGACCCAATTGTACAATAATTCTCAATGCTAACGCTATCCGCGTCTTAAAATTACGGCGAGCAATAAAAACGTTTTATACACATTTTTCAGCTTAATGACTCATGTTATTATTATAAGTTATAAACTATAGTTACACTATAACTAATTTTATATATATATATACAAAAAGTAAACGTACCAAATTTTAACATTTTTCGAGTATACCAGTGTTTTATTAGAAAACAAATTTATAAATACATGAAATTAATTTTTACTTATATTATACTTAACATCATCGTTAACACGTTTTAATGGAAAACCCGGCATAAACACGTAATTCAATATTATGCATAAAATATTTTAAAATGGCATGTTCTTTCTTTTTTCTTTTACTCAAGTACAAAACTAAAACTTGGTGACTTGTTGATTTAAAAAAACCACGGCGTACACACAAAAACTTACACACATACGCGTGCGCGCGCCACCTAACACGCGTATAAAACAAAAAACGTCAGTCAATCGATTTTAGTACTAGTGTATGCGGTGTAATCGCGCGAACAAATGTTATTCCTATGTATGACTATTTTCGTGATTATTTCGTACCTACGGGCACAATAATATTACATATAATCATACAAAACTTACCGACAATTGTCGTCGTGTCAAAAAATGTTCGTCGACGGTATACTGTTTTTGTTCGACTACGGAAACCGTTCTGCAGTTTCTCACAATCATCATTTTCGATGGTAAAAGATAATATTTTGTATTTTATATTTATAATTGTATATATAATATCAGTGCCAAAACGTGCACGATGAACGTTTTTAACTATCGTACAACAATATAATAATAATAATATATAAGCTCGTTTTAATATTATAAACACCTAACCCCTAACCGTACGCGGTTAATTATTTGTTACGAAAAAAATTGTTATTTTCGTTTTCGGAAAAATAATCGTTGGAAGGTTCATGAAAAAATAATAAAGCGCGTCAGTATATTGAACCCGAGCGCAAAAGCGAAATGACTGGCACTTGGCAGTTCCCTCGGCTATCCGCGTCACCGAACGTTCCTCACTGCCCTCCCCCCATCACCCGACAACCAATCCCCACCACCGACGCAACGCAAAGGGATTACACAATACGCACGACTGAGGGCCCGCCCCGCTACTCTGCGTCATGCGTGTGAAGTATCTTTTGTGAATACGGCGACGACGGAATCGAGAGATCTATAAATATGCCACACGACGCCCGGTGGTTCCTTCCTTTTTTGTGCGACTACCACCCCCGTTATTATATCATCATAAAGGTGTACATACTGCTATGTACCTACATGTGTATGTACCTATTTACCTATTATTGACCTTAAGTGTGCGTTTCTTTTTTCTTTTAACGTAGACACAAAGTATGGATCACATGACTAATGCGATTGAGCGATATAAATTTTTTCCGAGCCTACATTTCGGAAAAAAAAATTTTAAAGTTTGAACCTAAACTGAAATTCATATTTTTTTTTAAGTATTATAAATAATTTAAACGTTGATATTATTATATTACATGGTACGTCAAATAAAATGTTTAAAATGTTTTAACTAATTAATTAATAAAATGCAAGAATAGATTGAAACGGTTAGGACATATGTTTTATGAGGAAAGGAATAAGAGGACGCAGTGAGACTGACACTGATAAGAAAGGAAAAAAAGATCGAGGTGGTGTCATGTGATGTATGTACAAAAAGTAATGTTGATAACTCTATGCGCAAAGATGCAGGAAACAGGTAGGCGGAAGTTGTGGCCAACCTCATATAGTTGGGAAAGAAAGCGAAGAAGATATGTGCATATATAAACAAATAAATGTATGTACATGTCAAGCTGCAGAAGAAGTCTCGTTATAATTGTAATTGTAATTAATATTATTAATATATTCAAGAATAATCAACAATTTAACAGATGTTATTTGAAAAACTTAATATGATTTATACTTAATTATTGCCATTAGAATAATTAAATTAATATAAATTTGATATAATAATTACCTTTCCTACCTCCATTTATTTTTCAAAACGTAAGTTGTTAATGTTTTTTTTTATTTACTAAAAATGAAAGTAAAAAGAAAATATATATTGTCATTATTCAATATTGGGCTAAGGATTTTTAACATTGGCATATTTTTCCTGAATAACAGAAAATATCAGTGTGAAATTGTATTGGTCATATTTCATTCAATTATCTAAGGTTTTGGTGATTTTAAACATTTTTTGATGAACATGAAAATAAACATTAAAATTAATAAATAGAAATCATTTCTAAAATCGTAATCTATAATTTATATATAAACATTGACGCCCACAAAAAAAAATTGTTTTCATCATCTTATAATGTTATTAAATGTTTTGTTAGAGCATATACATGTTTATATCTCCAAAAGGCATATTTATCAGGCCATAAATTTATTCATATAACAAAAATTATAAAATATTTTTAAAAATTTAACATTTCGTCATAAAACCAAGTAAAATTAAGAATGCCGAAAATTCAAAGAAAAAATTAAAAAGTAATAACCAAACTTTCTAACAAAAGAGATAACATTATAGGAGCTAACTTTATATTCACAATTGTCATTAAAAAAAAAAATTACTATAAATCATAAATACTTATATTACCATATAGGATAGGATAGTATTAATGAAAATGTTTCGTTAGCATACTAGTGGATGTAAAATAAAACTAAAACTTGTGATTTTAACTTTGATCTTTTAAACTTTTGAAACAAATAGATTTTAAATGATAAAGGCAAATTAAATTAATTAATAACTTTAAACAAAAATATCATTATTTATCATTGAATAACATACCTAATTTCTTATCTTTAATTATATTTATATCTGCTTCAAATTTTTAAATACATTAAGGTTAATAAAATAATGAATTTTATTTTTAACTAAATCATTTTGTACTTTCCAAAACAATATATTTTAATAAAAATGCAATTAACTAAAAATGATTTACGATTACATAAATAAATAAAATATTCTTAAATCATAAAACAATATTTTCATTATTAAAACAATTCTTATTATAAAAATAATATTAAACATACGTAAGTAATCAAGAATCTATTTATGTTTATAAATGTGTCTATACAAAAAATTATGTCAAATGCTAACTAAATTATAACTTTTTAATACTCGGCTCTTGTAACCTAGGCATAAAATTTGGCATTTTTCCTAAATAATGACTAAAAACAAAATAAACTATAATGAATGTCACCTTAGATATTATAATTTATTTGTATCACCAAAATGTATAAAAAAAAAATGCCTGAATATTCAAAAAACATGACAATATAACATTTACTAATAGACAAATAAAGTAGGTACATCTTTAATGTGTATAAATTATTCCATTAAACATCAAACTACAAGAATAATATTTTGATAAATATATTAACCTTAGATTTATATTGAATTACAAACAGTTGGTAAGTTAAGGATAATATGCAATAACTGCAAGAAATGATGCCAAATAATTTACCAAAAATAGTTTTTTAACTTTTACTATAAATCTATAAAAGATAAATAAAAACAACACATATTTTCTTCCCTCACTTCTATCACAGCTATTTGGGGTCAGTCACCTTCATCCTAAACATCCACTTGACCCAATCTCCCAAATTCCACATGAACATCAGCAGTGCTCATATTATACTCGATCACATTCAACCACTTCTTTGGCCTTCCTCTTCCTTTTCTTTCAACATTTAAAATGGAAACAACACATATTTGATAATAAAACTATATCACTTAACCATACCAGCATACTAAAAAATAGTTAAAACAAAGGTGAATATACAAAATCAAACAAACAAATCTAAAGTCCTTAAAAACTTAAATACTAACAAAATAAATAATTACAGAATTGTAAGTTTGAAGAAAATATAACACGAAAATCTTTTGCAGAAGAAAGTATCTCAAATTACAAATAATGAACCAATAATGCAATATAATTACATTGAAAAAGGAAATAGATGCACATTTATTAACACTTAACATCACTTATACTACTGGGCTTCATTAAACCAAAAAATATATACACATTGTATCTTAATATTTTTATTGATATTAAAATATCAACAAAAGTTATGATACACAAAAATACAGATAACTATAAATTAACAAAATAAAAATTTTTTGTAAAATATAGGTAACTTTAAAGAGTTAAGGACTAATTTCCTTGTTAAAAATTAAATAAAATATTTTATTATACTATATAGGAAAATAACTGTTCTTATTTGACTAATTTTTAAAATAAATTAATAAAATGTGTCTAATACAATAACGATAAACACTACCTAAAAAATTAATTGATCCAACAAGAATAGAGTATCAATCAACACAATTTAAGTGTTTAGATAGACTACTCACATTAATGCGCGTTAAATAAATTATAATTAATTCTCTAGATAATATTAATGCATTATCTAATAATATTTTGCATATGCGTGCATTTATTTTATACTAAAATAAAATTGTATTTATAAAAATATTCTTACCGTGCAGCAATTCCATTTTGTTGAATTTCTTGAACAAATATTCCAAGTTCACCTTTTTCTTCACTTCTTAAACCAACAACACTGAATCCCAAACTACAACCTTCTGGTTTATAGAGCTGAAAAAAAAATTTCTGAGATATACAAAATATTATATAATCGTATTATAAATTTACTGAAGTGGCTAAATTTCAATTTATTTTTGGTAAAATTAAATTATTATTATATATTATATAATATACTTTTCTCATTAATCAATATATTATTATTTTTTATAATCTTTAAAGTAAAATAAAATATTAATATTTAGTTTAATAAAATTAATTAATAATTAATAAATTAACACCTAAAATATAGTTTTCATTCTCTGCAAAACCATCATATTTTATTGTTTACAAACATAACAATATTATATTATTACAGCTTGCCAACTTTAATACAATTGGCATGAAGCCTAAATAACATTAAAATGTATTAAATAATGTTCTAATAAAACGGACAGATTAATAAAATGGATAAATATTCACTATTTCATAACTATAATATTTTTATAACCCAATTTATTTATTAATGAAAATTTTAATTACCATTTATATACAAACAAATGTAAGTATTTTGATATAATTATGTTAATATTACTTTTATAATTAATGTAATATTTATTATTATACTCATTATTTATTTATTTATTATTAGTATAAATAATGTTATTAATTATGTTAACTGAAGGTTTTATAAATATTAATTATAAAAATTGTTATTGTACTTGAACATTATGTATTTTTCGTCCTCTTGATGCCTCATCTACAGCTTTTTTAAATTCAACTGCATATGACGGCGTTGTTATTGGTGTTAAAGTAGCCGATATATCTTTAATTAGAGATTTACTTTCCTAAAATAAAAAATGAAAATATTACAAAATAAACATGTAAATATAATTATTTACAATTGAATATAAGCAATTATAAAGTGTAGTTTATCAAAAATAAATAATAACTATTCAGATATTAGCATATCTTTAATTACCAACTTAGATAACAACAATATATATTTATTATATTTATGTAGAAAAATATTAGTAATCAATACAATATAATAAATATTGTTACCAATTATATTTCTGTTTGGAATGGTGTTTATTTTAATGATAGACCCATTCAAAAAATACGAAATATAATTTTAAAAAAAATAATCCATTAAACTACACAAAATACATTTATAATCTCAAAATGATATCTGTTAAAAAATTATTTAAAATTTTTATTACTATAAATTATGAAATAATAAACCTTACTTTGGGTATAGAACCTAGATATAGTACTAATAATTATTTAATATAAATACACCGTTTATGCGTAGAAAACATATACTATCTACTGTCTTATATAGTTAAAAAAATATATATTCTACATTTATTAGACATTAAACAAAGTACTTCTTTTAAGATATAAAAAAATTGTTATAGTTATTTAGATATCAAATTATAGATATTATTTTAAATGTTAATATCTATAAATTTGTTGCGTGTAAAACAAAATAAATGAAATATTTTGATAATTATTTTATAATTTAAGTTAATATTTGTAAAATTTATTTATTTTTTATATTGGTAAATGTATTTAAAATAACTTTCTTTATACACTTTATACATAACATTTGATTGTAATTTTTGACATCATGGGCTCCCATACAAACTTGTTTATTCCATGAACAAATAAAAATTTAGCTCTTAAAATTCAATAAATGTTTAAAAATATTCAATTCATTGTACAAACATATAACATATTATTTTATGTTACAAAAACTGATAATATTTATACATTACTAGTAAATGTTATTTTATTTTAATTTAATATTAAAACAAATAAAGGATGTTATACAATACATATAAATATAACACATATACTACAATATATTCTTTATTGAAACTATAAACTATATCAAAATTAAACTACTTTGAAATTTAATTGACGAATATATTAATTTTACAATTATTTGTTTTTTACTGAATACATTTTTTTGTAGTATAAATGTTTAAAAAATTATATGTAGCACTCAGAACATCTAGTTATTATATTGTATATAATATATAATTATATAGTATATTGATTATACACCTATTCATATTTTATAAAATTAAATAAATATAGTATAAATTATTCTAACACAAAATAAAAATGATTAAGCATAATAAGATATACTTTTGATGTAGGAGAAGAACTCTCAGTAGATGAACTATTTGAAAGTTTAGGAACTCTTTGATCTAAATCTTCAGGTACACTATTGTACAGTGTGGACTCCGATGGCAAACTCAAAACTAATTGGCCAGTAACAGGTGATATATCAAAATCAACTGGTAATAAAGATGGATGTTCTTGAAGTTGACAACTCAATTCAGAAACAGAATCCTACAATAATAAATCATTAAGATAAATTATTAAATATATACTTCACATAAAGATCAATAATTTACTTGAACAGACGCAATAGTTTTTATAATTGGATTTTGAAAAACTGAAATCAGTAGTTGAAGATCATTATTGGTATTTACTTTTAGTATGTCATCACCAGATTCATTAACTAGAGTCTTTATCTCTGTCAAAATAGACAATGCAGCAGACATATCTGTAATATTTTAAAATAATATAAATATTCTGGAGATAAGAAAATACTTTTTAAGCATTCTTTCTTAGAAACGTATTTTATTAAATTATAATTTTCAACTGACAGTAATATATCTATACTACATATCAAATAATCTTAAAATATATATTTACCTGAATAAAGAGACATTTTATAAAATATTCCTCTCTTACAAAATTATTATTTCAAGTAATTGCAATTTCTGTAAATAAAATTTATATAATATTAATTATAGTATATACGTTAATATCACAATTAGTATACAATTATTAAAAATAACTCCTTCAATAACAATATTATTACTAAGTTTTATGATATTATTCAGTCTAAAATAAAATCATAATAAACAACTTTTCTAATAAGTTATAAGAAAAAATGTATAAGAATTAAAACTAATAAAATATAAACAAATATTCAAAACATAAATGTTGGTATTTATATAAATCAAAATATTTTAAATGTCATTAAACTATTTTATTCTTCAGTAAAAAAACTTCTGCAATCACTGTTTATGAATTACTACCCTTTTTAACTGAATGATAAATAGGTTCGAAGAAATATAATAAAAATTAAATACATAATTTTCTTTAAAAATGGGTAATATCTTAAAATAATAATTGAAACAACAAACATTTAATGAATACAGTCAACTATAGTTCAAAATTTAATGTTATAATAAATACATTTTTGATGATTATATTAGTTGAAGTATATATTTCTTTTAAATTTTATTCCAGTAATCTAACAATTTTTATCAAAAAATAATGTAATTTTATCTATTTGTTCAGACTTTCTTATTACATAAAAAAAATATAACCGATTATTTCAATAAATTTTATTTTTTAACAAAATCAAATACATTTGAATTAAATTTTAATTTCTAACACGTGTTTGCTAATATAAAAATATAAAAATATCAAAGTACCATAAATTAATACGTAAATTCTTAGGGAATATTGACAATTGGTAAAATAGATGGATAGTAATCATGTCCTAAGTACTAGTTTTAAAGGAAGACACAATATAAGACGTCAGTTGCATATTTAAGACTTTTTATAACTATAAAGATTATTAATCATATTAAACAAATTATACAACTATATTTATATAACATAACTACGTACTTATTTATTAATATAGAAGCACATGTTAAATAAGCTTTGCATAATTGAAAACTATTTTCTATTACAAACTAAATATAATTTCAACAATTTAATCGTTTTATATTTATGGTATTGGGTCATACTTGTAACTAGATCTTTATCATTAGATTTAAAAATTATCAAGTATATTAGTACATTGTTTCGCATATATCTAAATAATAAATAAGTCAAAACTAATAAATAATAGTAATACTTTAAAATAAAAACAATGTTGCAATACAATTAATTATATACGTTAAACTAAAAGTTAAGCAATGCAACAACAATAAATGATTTGGTTTAAAAACATTTTGTAACTGCGTTTCTTAGGGAGAGGTGAAATTATTTGTGCATAAAAAATAGGAAAAAATAATTTATTTTGATTAAATTGTGTACTAAAACGTAATACTAAATACACCAAATTTTTTTTGGTAACTTCCCAAATCCAGTTTAACGCTTCACCACAATGTAATAATACATCATTTATTCGAAATATTTGTAAATAAATATTTGTATCACATAAGTACAATCGAAATACTCAAACCTTAAAATGTTTAAAATATAAACATAAAACATTCGTCATAATATATTTGTAAAAGATATTCTCACGAAATAAACAGCTTACACACTTTTACTTACCAATTTATTGATCTATAATACAACGTAAACATTTCGAAATATACGCTAATCTTCTTTTAAAAATTCGAATTAAACGCATACAGTTTGTTAAATGCACGCCAAAAAGGTACAAACGTTTCAATAATTATATTTCACTCGCGAAACAATGCTCAATTAACAGAAAATATTCCAATGTGAAATACGCCAAGCAGAACATGTGGCGATTCGATTAACGTTTTCAACTAGAATCGCGGAGGAATTTAAGGATATTGACGATTGATAAACAATAAACAAACAAGCTGTTAACGACAAACAATTGTAAAGATTATGATAAAAAACAAAAACAAGACGAAACGAATCAAATAGTAGAAGATAGAACGCTTGATACCATCACGGACCTATCTAAAAACATATGGAAATAGAAAAAGAGAGGTTCTATAAACAATAGCCTAAACAAAAGAGACAATGTTTTGAAAATCAGTGTAGCCATTTAGTCATAAGCAGTGTCGGGTAATAACAATATTATGGTTACATAGTTCTACCGTGGGCCTTCGATACTAATCTTTATTCAAGTCTTTATAAAAGGTTGATGAGAACGAAATAGGTGTACGATAATGTTTGGGTGATGCTAAAATTTTGTATTTCAATTACATAACGGACTAGATCCAAAAGAAGAAACGTACAAAATGTTCATAGAACGAAAAACGAGTAATTCGAATATTAAGATCATTTGATAGAATCAGGGCCTATAATAAAAGAATACAACACAAAAGTATTTCTGCTAGTGTATAAATATGTGAACGAAAAAATAATTGACGAGTTAGATGAGGAACAATAAGGGGCTCATTAATCTGATGAAAGGGTTGTAAACGTATATAATTGGTAGTAAAATAACAAAAATGTGTGTAGTTTACGTAGACTTGCAGTGACAATTAAAGGCTTTAAAGATAAACTCGCAAAATAAAACCAGACGTACGTAGAAGAATGCGAAGAACACAAAGATAGTAAAACATTTTATTTTGATATATGTATCAAATTTGTTAAGATACGACGAATAATAATTTCAAGAACCATAATTACGTAGACAAATACAATACGTACTTGACAACTGAAAGACCTAAACGAAATACGTAAAAAAAAGAATTAAATAATTTATCTTCATCGTCCAAAACATTAATTTTAACCGCTTTCGTTAAAAACGATACAAATAATTTGTGCCTAAGTTATAAAATTATTATAATTATTTTTTAATATTATTTTTAATAATAATTATGTTTTATAACAATGATATTTTTATTTTCCTTGTAGTCGTATTCATCTATTTTAGTATATTGATGACTTTTCGAATTTTGTTTAGACACAAAATTAAAAATTATATATATATATATATGTATTCTTATATTCTTGAATACTATTGATTTATGGCTATTAATATTATGGCTTCTAAAATCCTCTGTTTTACTACGTTTTTAAAGCGATTTTTGTTTTTAACAAGATAATATTTTAGATAAAAAAAAACTATTAATACAAAAAAAAAGTATTTTTTTAAAGCCTAAGACCTGAGATAAGAAAATTAGTGGTTGTGACTCGTGAATATTATCCATAATAAAGCAATCAAGGA
Source organism: Geopemphigus sp. TES_GeoC_2020 (assembly GCA_025469175.1). Classification (NCBI taxonomy): domain Eukaryota; kingdom Metazoa; phylum Arthropoda; class Insecta; order Hemiptera; family Aphididae; genus Geopemphigus; species Geopemphigus sp. TES_GeoC_2020. The sequence goes on from JAIPRN010001154.1 coordinate 51,259, forward strand.
GATGTTTTAATGTTTAAATTATTTGTCTACATTTAAAACTATAAAGCACAATAATTGAGATTTCTTTAAAAGTAGAAATAGGATAGCGTTACTCTTTATTAAAATTTCAATTTAAAAACATGAAAGTTGAAGATTTTATAATTTAATGAAAAAATAATTTGGTTATAAAACGTAGTAATATTCCAGTTTTTTTAAAGTTTTAACTTTAAACACTCAAAATTAAAAAATTATCTCTACATCATTAAAAATCATTAATATTTTTTACGCTAATTATTTTTCACAAAAACATCCTTAAAATTTTATATTTAATCTAACTATAAGTAAAATAAATAAATAAATATTCGACATTTACAGAAAAATTACATATATTATTAAAGTCTAAAGTAAACAATTGATAAAATTGTTTTCTTTTAAATTATTACTTTGGAAGTTAAGCGATAAAAACGATATTTAATTATACGATACAAAGGAGTACTAAAGATAATTTTGTAGTTTTTCGACAGTGAAATTTCAAACATAAAAACTTATTTTGATTATGTAAAAAGGTTGGTTAGGTAACTAAATAGTTTTTAGTTAATATTATTATTAACTTTTTTCCCACGTGTATAATATAATACTCCTACATTATAAATATTTATTAAATAATAATAACTAAGCATATCAACTATATATAATGTTAGCGTCACATTTAATATGACAATACATTATTAGGTACAACAATTTTATGATCTATATTGTTCACGAATTAATTAACAAAATTTTTACTATGGTAAATGTTAAATGACTAATAAAATATAAAATTTTAGAAGTAAATCAAAAGGAATAATGGAATAAACAAAACTAAGTAGCTAAAAGAAATTAATACAAAAATATTTATAATAGTACTTATGTTTTTTATTTGAATTAAACTAATAATCTATTTTACTAACATCTTAGCTACAATGATTCATGTCATTTTACCTTACAAATCTGGACATATAATAAATGTATAATATAAAATAACACTATATTATATTGTAGCTAACTGGCAACAACTAATTCAATTACGTCATTATAAACAATTAATTCTAAGATAATACTGTATTAATTCAAACATTGAAACTACTTTTTACATTGAATGGTATCGTATTTTCGTCTTTAATATAAAATTATAAAAAATATTTTAAAGATTTTATTAATTATACCCACAAAAAATAACATACAAAATCAAGATATTTCAAATTATATTCAATTATACAAATAAATTTTTAATAATAACATTTTCTTAATAGGTATGTATACTTTGTAATTTCTTAACAATCTATAATAATTAAAAATTTAAAATTTAAGATAGTAAAATGACTTAATACTGAATCGACTTCATATTTAAATGAATTATTATTTTTATTATTCACTTTCCATTTAATTTAAGAAACTAATAATATCAAAAATTTTAATACCAATTAATTCATCACTTATATTTCCATTTCCTTAGAGATGTCGGTTAACATTTTTAAGTCTGAAATGTATTATAGTTTTCCTAAAAATATATTTAAAAATTCGTTCGATTCTGTTACTATTGTAATAATACGAGTATACTGTCAGCCATTGTATTACATTAAAAACTATATACTATATTATAAATATTGTTTAATTAACAAACTAAAAATATTATATCATTTTTCTGTAAATGGATAATCATATAATATTTTATAATAGAATATAATAATATGTTAAAAAAATATTGTTAAAATATATTTTGAATATATCACTATTGAATGTAATGTAATGATGTAAGTTTTTGTGTTTTAATTATTAATTAACTATATATATTATAT
>JAIPRN010001155.1:0-53013 GCA_025469175.1 Geopemphigus sp. TES_GeoC_2020
CGGCGAAATAATTTTAAAAAAAAAAAAACGAAAATACCCCTCGGCCGAAACCACGTGTACGCGAATATACCAACTATATAGCCCCTGTACACTAGTAGGGAGGGCGACGGAGAAATCCGCCTTACGGTTTCATTTTCCGCCGAATCTCGGAACGGAAACGACGTCCGGTTCCGTCCATTTCGGGGCACCGATGTAAAAACGGTCTATTCACAGCGTAGATTAATCAGAATGAACTTATACGAGATGTATAGGTAAATCTGATAAACGAATTCGCCATCCTTTTGGAGGAAAATCGGTACGACCCACAAAAAAAAACACGTTTTTGTGAATAAGTAAATTATTCGTAAATCAATTTTCGATTTAATGATTCGCTTATTCTAGGTACTAATTTACTTACACGAAGTACATTTTGAATATTGTTATTTTTCTTTTTTTCCACAATACTCGCCACAGTTCAAGTGTTCGCACGAGAAATATTACGAAATTTTAATTTTACAAATAAAATAGTTTTTTTTCAATATTCAAATCACATACTACGTAAATACACGAAACTGGTTCAAATAAACGAACGTCGCGATAAATATTATGGAAATATTTAACACGTTGTACATATACGAATACATTAAAATTTACAAACGAGAAAGAATATCGAGTTTACGATATTTTTTTTTCTAGTTGATTTGAACCGGCTCCGGACACTCTTAAATGCTATCAATAACCGTTTTTCCGAAGGAAAATAATATCTATAATATTCTACGATGACATTTAAGTGTGTCCAGAGCCTGGTCTATTATTTGGGCACCCGAATGGAACACGGTATCTCGCAATTACGACGGTCGATCGAAAAACAATTGTTATCCACCGTCGTTACAGGGCGATCGACTTCTATATACGTAAAAACGATATACCGTTATATATAAATATATGTCTACACGCGCTCGCTTTTTTTTTTCGTTCACCCAATCGTCCCTGTCGGCCCAAGGTTTAATGACAATGTAACATCAACCCCTGCCGCATGCGCACGCGCGCCATATTAATAGACCGATATTCGATTTAACCCTTTTGACTCTCACACACGAACGCCACCACTTCCAAATAACCGATACACACACTTATGTATATATATATATATATGTAAAGGTATAACGGGCGGAGCAAATGTTGTGCTTTTTTTCGATTCAGTTACCTAGTGGCCATCACCGTCGCTGGGTTATGCATGGGCGCGCGTTTCTCCCCGTTACTTTCGGCCGTACGTTCGCGTGAAGAAAACCGTTCGGATTTACGAGCGCGTAACGTCCGTGTTCATACGGCGGGGACGGTCACGTGGTCGACGCATTATTCGCACGGCGATGGATTAATATGGCGCGTGAAACGAAAACCAATTCGAAATATAGCGACGAGTAAGTGGACATTACGTGTATTCTCCCGGACGCGAACAATACCGCGTTTACCTTACAACGGCCGGCGCTCGTTCCGCGGCCAAAACGACCGGCCCGCGGTGCCTTCATAAACGTACGCGAACGAACGGTTTTTACGAATCGGCGGATTATTACCGTCGTCGCGACTGGAACCAAGGCCGATGAAATCTTTTTCGGTTTATCGAGACGTCGTTGTTTCGCGACGTCACGTTTAACCTTCACGAATTATCGGCAAATTATAGCGTTACTACCGGGTGGGGCGACGTTACCTTTTGATTCGAGCGGAAAAGACGAAACGGCCTGTTCGTTGTCGTTTCGCGCGAATTCGATTAACGATAGCGATTTCTGGATCGATATATACATAAATGACGTTTGCCCGAAACCGATGTAGCCATATATAACGGAATTCGAAATGACTGGCTACGCGTAATGGATCATTTCGCGTTGTTGCCAGAGTCGCGCGACGTCTAGTGATATTAACTACCGAAGAAGTTATTACTCGAGTGTTATCTAGGAAACGAAAATCTAAGATATACAGCGCGTGATTTACGTCTACGGGCGCCATTAGTTGTAGGGTTTTTATATTTATCGCGAATATTATTTTATTATTTCACTCGCGCGGTAAAAAAACCGACGACGGCGACGCGTCCGTCGGCCGATCATTCCGGTACGATTCGAAAACAAGCAGCCCGATAATATAATTCGACGATATATTTACTCGCGCCGTTTCCGCGCTTGATTCTCTTGGCGCGCGAAACAATCGCCGTCGTATCACAATTGTTCGGACGTTATTTTTCGCGTACGCCGTCGACTTGCGCCCACGTGTCGCCTGTACAATAACGCGCGTACGTTACACGCGTGGGCTCGCCAATCTGCGGAAAATATTCCGAACGGACTATCGGACACGATTCGGCGAAGAGTTAATCGGACGAGGCGATTATATTACTTTATTAAAAACGAGCGCGCTAACGAAACCTCGGTCGTTGTCCGCCGAACCTACGGACGGACTGCCGTCGCTTTCGTTCCGTCGACGCGCCGGATGATTTTCGGCCGGAGTCGCGACGAGTACTCTATTCCGGAACGTGTTGTCGGAACGGCCGTCAAACCCAGTTACGTATATCACATTAACCGACGTCGACGCGAACGTGAATTAATCGTGAAAACGATGGTACGAACCCTTCGCGTCGAATTAGCGTTTTTTTTTTATTATTATTTAGCGGAACTTTGTACAAAAAATTAATCAGTCGCAACGATTACGCTCGATGAAACGAACGAGACGGGCGGTAGTCGATCAAAATAACTAGCTTCGTTCGTTGCGCCTCTATGGGGAGGGCACTGGGAAAATAATACGCGTGGAACATCACGAATAGAGTCCGAGGAACGTACAAAGAGGAGAGATATCTAAGGATAATTTGAAATAGTGACGAAAAAGAATAAATAAGAACCGATCTAAGATTAGCGAATTGTTTTCCTATTTGCGTTACGGCTCTACTCGTATTCGCATAGGAATCGTAGGTGTTATGGCGCGGTTAAGAGTAGAAGAAGAACAGCACCAATTGTTTCGCACAGTACAGGCTTTCGGCGTAGTATTGAAATCAACGCTATCAATTCGATGACATCGTAGCCCAGAGATACCGAGCGTCAAACTATAATAAGCGAGTAACGGTGTTTTTAGGCCTTCCCCCGAGTATGACGTATTTTCGTCACCGTAACGGCGACTTTTACATTGACGTCGGTTGCTTTGGTTTTCAAACGTATTCGGAACACCGGCAACGTACATTTGCGTACGAGTGTAACTTTGCAACACGATTATTGTCTACGCACGCCCGCCCGGCAATTCGAAAATAACGAGTTTCGCGACGAAACCTCGGCGCGCGTATTTATTTATTTATTATTTATTTTCGACATATTTCGCCGAAAATTGTTATCGTAACGCGACGCGACTCGCGTACAGTAATAATCGTCGTCGCCGCCCAATATATACGTGAAACAATTTCCACGCCGTGCATTCCGCGACGCTCTAATTCGTTTGTCGTCCGCTTAAATCGGTGGAAAAACTACGGCGTTTGTATTACTCGGTCTCCGAACACAATTCGGGGGGGACCTCCCCTTACTAATAATAACCGTTCGACAATACGTCCCCACCCCACCACCGTTACTTTTCCGAACGACAAATCGCCATCGTCGAGTCCGGTCTTTTACGAATACGTCGATCACGAATATCACGCAAACGTTTCGTACACGTGTGGTAATGTACGCCTGACGACGGCGTTCCATCGCCCGGTATTTGTTGTTCAAATACGTCTTTCGCAACGGGTACGGCGGAAACGGACGTTTCGATTTATTATAAACGTTTACGTTGGTTTCGCGCCGGGATTTTTCGATAGACCATAACGTATTGAGAACGGTCGTATACCGATATACCGCCGTTCGTGCTGTGAAATCGTCGAGACGTTTTATAGTTGTACATAAACCGAACGGTTAACGGTCGGCCGCGCGTCGTATACTTATATATATATATATAAATCACGGAGAACGGCGACGGCGCTACTGTAAAAAAAACGACATTTCCCATACCGTCGGGCAGTGTCCGTCGCCCTTTCGAAGAATGTCCCGACTCCGTCAGCCCGACGATCGTGTGTGTCCCACGCGCACAACGGTTTGAAAGAAATCCACCGGCTCGCGTTCCCGACGCTTTGGATGCCGGGGGACGGTGTCGTCCGAAAGCCGCGCGACGGTTTGCCGGTAAGCCGGACGCGCCGACGGATGGGCCGAATCCCTGGCCGGTTCACTCGCGTTCCGGAACAAGGAATTGTCGTTTGGGTTCGTCCAGTGAGCGCGCGTATCTAAGGCGAACACGAACGTCTATCGTCTAACCTAACCACACGCACGCCCGGACGAACGGATATCGAAGGACCGTTGATTACGGCCAAAGTGCTCGCGGACGACTTCTATTGTCCCCCCCTCCCACGTACGTGCACTTTTTAGCCCTACGAGTCGGCCGGTGATACGCGAGTAGGTCCGGAATTGGATATCAAAGGCCACGCGCGCGTGGGACGACGCCGGTACATGAAGCCAACGGCGAACGCGTTGTGACGAAGGTGATTTGGATAGTTTTTCGGCCTAACGAAGAAAAAAGGCCGTTCGTTGACCGCCGATAACGATTTTATCGATACGCACCATCCACTCGACACGTTCGGTCCTACCTTTTTTCCTGGACCCTTTCGGTTCCGTCGAAAAATTACTTTTTTTCCTGAACCGAAAACGAAACCGGAAAACTCGTGTGTCGCCGCGTGTTTTTCGGTCGGAGAACGAGAATCGGTCGCTCGAGACCACCGTTCGGTGACCGAGGCGGGCGCGTAACGATTAATTCGAAGTTTTCAATTCGGAATTATCGGCGCGCCGTCCGAACAGGTTGTATTTTTGTTTCGTGGACGGCCGACGTATTAGTCTTCTCCCGGAAATCCTAACCGTCGCCGTCACCACAACGGTCTACTTCGGAACTATACCCTTGGGGACAGTCCATTGTGTCCACCGTCGTTTTGTTCCCGGCGTATACTACGTGTAGTAGCGAACAACCTCTAATATGGACCGGATCGTTAACCATATAAACGTTCGTGTACCGGTCGGTTTTACGCAGTCCGGACACCGTCGAATAGTACGAAACCGTGACGTGGCCCGGTGTTTCGACGAGAAGTTTACCGCACCGGTATATAGGAAACGTCGTTCGATTCGGACAACTGTCGGGCGCTAAATGTTTCACAAAGTTCCGAAAACCGGAATCGATTTCGACCACGCGTCACGTCGTCCACGGTAACGCCGATTGTTTATTCCGGTTATTGTTAAGCAATCACGCGAACGATTTATCCGTTCGTTAAATTGTCGACACACCGCGCAAGTACATAAAAGTGCGAAACGATGAATGCCCGCCGCGGTCAGTCGAACGTGGACCGCAGTTGCCGGTGCTACGCGGTGCCCCGTGTACACGACCTAATCCGTCGTGTGCACCGTCTTCGTGGCATGCTACACCGGTTGCCGACGAACAACAATAGCGACAACGGTCCGGCGTCCGCGGACTTGCGATCGAAATTCGTCGATTTCCAAAAACAATTGACGTACTATCAGGACGTGATCGACGTCGTGTCCGAGTTGATACGATGTTCGACGAAGGATAGGCCTCCGACCGCCGCCCTCGAATTTATGCGTACATTTACGGTAATAATTCGTACCCGACGTTCTAGTAAAGAAATATTTTTTAAAAAAAAATTTTTCTTCCTTTGGTCCAATATATATATAAATATATATCAAAACGCCCAGATCGGCTTCGTTTCGTACCGTACCAGCGAATAAAAACGATTTTGCAGTCGTCTGTTAAGAAGGACGTCAACGACGCGATAAACGGAACGTGTAAGTCCCTGTTGGCGTCCGGTGAGAATCGGGTGATGGCCGCGACTCGGACAAACGTCGGCGTGAAGCGCGGCGGCCGTGATGACGACGACGACGAAGCCGAGACGAAAAGGCCGCGGCGAATGGACGCCGCGTCGACGTCGGCCGGCGGCGGTGGCGGCGGCGGCGGCGGCGCCGACGTCGCGAACGATTTCGTTCGACGGAACGTCACAATGGCCGACAAAAATATGAACAAAATGAAAGAGGAATGTTATCGCGCGATCCACGGGACGTACGACGTTACGGCGAAGAAATTCGAATGGTCAAAAATAGTCGTGCGTACGTTGGACCCGTACTACAAGGAAAGGCGTTTCTCAAACAGCAAATTGTTCAGTTTCATGGCCAGGAGTATCGTACACAAAATAATCGAATCGTCAGCGTGGTCGAGTAAAAAAATAGCCGCGTTTCGTTATAAATAATCGTTAGGCGGCGTACGGGGACGATAGACAGATTTCGCGGGTTCGGGGGCATGGGGAGGATAGTCAGATTTTGTCGCGTAAGCACACGTGCCCCCACCCCTACCCATAAACATGATCAAATTTTCGGCCGTATTCGTCGTTTATGTGTACGTTACGGTTGATACGTTACGCTATGGTTAGACGTGTTTTTTACGAAGACGAGCTCGGTTTGTTTTAGCGAATAAAAATCGCCCGGCTCGTCGTCGTAAAAATACGTCCAATAGTTAGCCGCCGCTTGAAAAGTAATCGACGAAAAAATACGGCCGAAAATTGTACGTCGCGTGCGCCGGTAAACGAGAAAACGGGACTATTCTCCAAACCTCCCCAGCGGGCGAAATTTAGAAAATTTTCATTTTCGAACGCACGCCTCGTACGCTACGTAGCGTACGATACCGTCCGTAAATCGTCGGCGCCGACGAACGAATATTGACCGAAACGTGACGATAACGTTAACGATCGAAACGTTCGGTTTCAGACGAGCACGTCGTCGCGGCAAAGATCCAGCAAATAATGCCGGAACACGTTATCGAATCGGAAAGTCAAATCACGAAATTGTTGGAATCGTTCGAACAACGATCGATTTTCGACTAAGTACGAATTACTCGTACGAATCAGCGCGGCGGCGTCCTACCGAATTCTTGAGAGCAAAAAGTTCGTACGTTCGGTAACCGCGTTTTCTACGTGTACTGACGACACGGCCGCGTTGTTATTTTTTCCCCAATAAACTATTACGGTCTTTTCGTTATAAATTCGTCGGTCCGAATAAACCATTTCGTTTTTGCTTTCGGTTACTCGAACGACCGTCGTTGTGAACAAACACGACGTGATCGAATCCGTGTTCGGACCTATAGAGACCGTCCGCGGTTTCCGTACCGTTTTCCCACCAAACCACCATCGTATGTTCGATTCTGCTTTAATCACGCGCGCGGAACTAGACGGCTGTACTTGACGGTCCGGCACGCGTCGTCGTCGATCTCGGTACTAAGTACGCGCGTAAACATTCCGGCGGAAATATCGTCGTTCGAACGGAATTAATTTCTCGCCGTAACGCTTACGTTACTGGGGATGGGGGAGGGGCGCGCTCTTTCGAAAAACACCCCTCCCCCGCGCCACAGACGACGAAATCGAAATTTGGGGGGGGGAAACGCGTTTAGTCGAAAACGGATAATTCGTCTACCTTAAACGTTTCTCTTACCGCGCGGTTACCAGCCCGATCGCGGTAGTACCTGTTGCGTCCGTTAATCGCACGCGACGGCCGTTGTAATTATTATTTCGTTTCGCCGTCGGAATACGAGCCCGAGAATTTTCCAATCTGTGAAAAATTCGAAAAACTTGAAAAAAATACGTCGACGTAATATTTACGCGACAAAAAATGTTTACGTAAAGAGCGATGCTTTTAACATAATTATCGGTAACGCGATCGCGGACGCTTCCGACTATAATCGGTTTATGTACGGCCTTCCCGACCACAATTTCTAATGTTTCCCGTCGCCGCCAACTTACTCGTCTCGTTTTTCGTATCGAAATAAATTATTATTATATCGCGGCCATCCCTCCCAATCATATCCGATTCGTACAACCGTTACGTTCGTCGTTTAATAAATCATAATCGTCCATTCCCTTCCCGTCATTCTCTAAAACGATTCTTCGCTGTTGTCTCGATGACCCGATTGTCCGACGTCGCCTTCTTTTATCCAAACGACAACGTATAATCGTTAACATTTTTCCGTTCCGAGTACTTTCACGTTTCGTATTTCAAATCCGTCGCGCAAACGTCGTCATTTCGTGTTATTCGCTCGTCGCGTTCAGTTTGGTGGTCGGCTCTCTCGGCATTTATTTCGTCGTTCGCTTTTATTATTTCGCCTCGTGTAATAAACACGCATAGAAGTTATCCCCTAAGAAATAATAAAACGTTTTTATCAAACGACTCGAGCGTAAAAATAATATATATATATTACACGGCGAAATGATGTTCGCGGTGTGCGCACGAGTACGGTGTTCACGGGGCACGATGAAATATTAATAAAAAGTGCTGGGTGGACTCTACTGAATCAACATTCGACGGTAATACTAAAAACCTAACCTCGAAACTATATAATAATCAATATTGCCGTCGGCCGGTTCGTCTCTCGTCGTGTATAATGAAACGGAATATGTATTAAATTACAGAGACGGTGTATGGACGTATAATATATATTGTACGGTCGACGTCGAGCAACAAGTTTTGTGTCGGTTCACTTTCCGGCATGGCGCGTAATAAAAATATTTCAATTCGCCGGTATCGACGACGGGCGACACGAACGCGATAAATAACGACATTATTCTCGTTTCGAACGTTCACGACAAACTCGGCGCCGAGCCTTTGACGTAGCGGGCCGGGTGGAAAACCGTCGAATTTTCCAACTGTCCGGCGATTGGATTTTGTGAATGATGTTCGTTCCGTCACAATCAAACATGTAATACGTATGTGATACACGATAGTGGAACAACTCAACCACCACACCCGACGATATCGGTCGTCCCGTCCCTAAAATAGGGTACGATTAACTACGGTTTTTCATACGACTATTTTTCGGTGCCGGTGGACTTCGCGGTCATGTGCCCCCGGCGTACTTTGAATAAATAGAATAATAGAAGATGCTAATAGAAGATGCGCCGGGGTAAATGGGGTTCGCCCCTACAAACCTGGGAAACGCGTGTCCGACGATTGGATCTTATGGATGTTCGTCTTTCCGTCACAGTCGAACACGTTATACGTCCGTTTCGGATTTGCGGCCCTAAAAACAATAACCGTTTTAATATCGAAATAAGGTTTCGTCGGCAACGATCGATTGAACAATACGAGAATAAAACAATTACGATAAATACGGCTAACCCGAAAATGTCTTACCGTCGTAATAAATATCGAGTTGTACTACAAACAACGTTTATGTTTACGCACGTAGACAATGTTCGGGACACGGAATTTATAGTGAAAATTTTGTCGAGAAAATTACCGTTTCCCGTTTTACTGGTCGTATGCATGTACGTTTTACGCGTGTACGGTTATTATAAATAACGTTACGATTTCGAGTTTGGTCATTTTCGAAATTCGTTCGACAAATTGGTAAAATCTGAAGTCGTCGGGCTGAAATCGCAGTGTTTTTGGAACAGTGGCGGGTATTGCCGAGTATTGATCGGAAACAAAACGGAACATAAGTGATTCGAACGCAAAAAAGAAACGTCCGGAAAAAACCGATCACGGAGTAACTGCGTAACGAATTCGAATTTATTTTCGTAAACGTTACCGAGCCGCCCGGCACGTTCGGTGGACATCTCGCCTAGATACGAAAATATAAACGTCCAATCGCCTAGCTCTTTTACACGTCGTTCGGTTTAATATGTCTACCACTCCCGTCGAACGCGTGATTAATTGTTTGCCGTCCGTATTGATTTTTAATTAACGCGCGCTAATACGGTCGTTACGCTAACCAAATAACGTCGGGCAAAAAACAAACGGGACACGACCGCGTTCGTTGTGTTCGTCAATGTGACGGACGGTGAGGGCAAATTAATAAAATCGCGTCCGGGTTTTTTTTTCCCCCCCGAAATTGGGGCGTTTAAGTTTCGTTAAAGGTTTCAAAGAACTTTTCGTAACCGCCTCCGGGTGTAGTAACGACAACAATTATAACGACGAGGGTCGGTTGACGGGTTAATAAGTTCGAACGTAACGAAAACCGACGCCCGTATTTATACCGCGCGTTTAACGACGGAACCTCGTGTTTACACAACGCTCTCGGAGGCCGTTACGTAGAAAAAAATCGCTCGTACGAAGTTGAGACGAATACCCCTCGAACACGTTTTCCGACGACGTTATTCGGTATTATTATTAATATTCCTTATTGACAATTCGATACAAAACCGTTTGGTTCGCGTTTGGACCAACGACGTGATAAACACCGGACACTCGTCGCGTAGGCGATGTGTCGAATGTTTATAAATAGGTTTCGGTTTAAATTATTGTCGACCGCCGTAATACGTATAGATAAACGAACGATCGTTTTCCGTACAAAGAAATCGATGATACGCGTCGACAAGTTATTTAACCTCCTATTCGTTTTCTGTTTTAGTTCGCTATCGTCGCTGAACGAGTCCACCGGGTCATTAAACAGATCGTACAACGACATTTCGGACCAAGAAAACGGCATATACGTCATAGTCAGGTGCGTGTTTTATTTACCGGCCCGTTGGATACGGTTTGAAAACGATAGAAAAAGTCGCGGCAAATGTAAACAAGGATATCGAATTTTTCGCCGTAAAATTGTACGAGAACCGAAATAGATGTGTGACGTCATCAATTAATGATGCCAGATTTTTAATGGGAATAACTTTTGTCCCTTGAAATTGTTTTTGAAAAAGCCTCTTTCGTACCCTACGAATTAAGTTTTAAGTCGGAAAACATTTTTTTTACACCACTGCGGCGTTTCGGGTTCTTCTTACTCCGGTGAAACAAGGGACTTTTTTTATGGCAAAAGTAAATTTGTTTCGTTTTTCATACTGTAGATTTTAGAATAATATATTATTTATTTATTTCGCGTACTGTCGAATTTTTTCTATCTCTTCGCATATTTCCGCTTATTAATGCAAATTTTCGCTTGGGACGTTATTTTCTTTTTATGTTCGAGTAAAAAATAAACGCGACCGTATTAAACGTTATCCGTGGTGAAAACAATATCAAATTTATTCGTAAATTCGCAATTTTTTTTTTCATAATACAAATGCGGATAACGCGATAATTTTAACATTCGAATTTATAATCGTCGTCACGTATATGAACGCAATTTTGCTCGCGAGCGATTCAAAGTGAGTGCCGGTCGAATTTCGAATAATTTTACGTACCGAAAACCTTTTCCGAAAATCTTGTACCCAAAACATCGACAAACGATGTTTTTGGATAATTTGTTTTAAGTTGCTATACATAAAATACGCAAATGTTCTTAATAAGTTATCGTATTAGGTGAATGAATTAAAACTTACGGCTAATTGACGATTTATTTAATCCTCTTAGTAGTATATACGTCCAGACATTTAAAGCGATATTTTTTTCATCGACTTTTTGTAATAATAATTATAAACGTCGGCGTATATACTGTTATAGATATCGAAATTTTTTTTTTTTTTCATAACTCGGCTTAATTTCGGGTTTGCTAAAAACTCGTCGTTCACGAAAATTTGTAGTAAAAAAATAAGTCGTTTTAAACGAATCATTTTTCGATCACGTTGAAAAGATAATACGTTTCAGAAACTACGTGTTTCTCGTTAGTAATTTATAAAGCGTATATGGCGAATCGAAGTAAACGATTGTTTTCCCGTACAGTAGGAAAACTCACTGTCCAAAAATATTACTCGACGGTATTTTCGAGCATATAGAAACGAGATTTTTGCAAAAATCGAGTAAATTATACCGATTAATTTTATAAAACAATCTACCGAAATCGTTCGGCAGAAGAACGCGCCGTACGTCCGTGCGCGTGTACGTACAATTTCACGACGAAAAAAGAATTTCGCCCCGACGTTCGATTTCGTATTCCGAGCTTATTCTATCGTTACGTTCGCATACATAATGCTACACGAAACAGGCGAACCCGAAGAGCTATATTTCGTTTTGTTCGTTTTTACTATTTTATAGATGTCGACCATTGAGCCCTAGAGAGAACACGGCGAACGAATCGTCGATTATATCGTTCCCGGGAAACGGACGCATTTTGGTGAGTAAAATCGAATAAACATTTCCCTACAATTTCGCGCGCCCGGACTTCGATAATAAACGTTCGGAAATGTTTGCATAAGGCGGGACGACCGTAGGTATGTGCGGCGCGTACGTATTTTATTATCACGAAAGTAAAAAGCGTATTCGCCTCTATTATTATTTCCCCCTACGTCGCCCGAGGGTTAGATGTCGTGAAATTTTCGATATTTTTCGATTTTGAGCGTAGCGAATAATGAACGCCGACCGACTAACGTACGTTGACCTTTGTCGAATGTTCGGCATGTACAAATGTATGTACGATCGTTGTAACGAATAACGCCCCGAATGCGACACGCCATTCGAATTGTATTTCGCCGTTAGGAAAAAAATCGAATATATAAATTCGTACGAAAAAGGAATAACGACGTCGTGCCGCTATAATTTTGTTAACGAACCGACGAACTATTTCGACCGAAAACGTAATTTATATCGAAATCCGTATTTTTACCGAGGTACGCGAAATACGACGTTTCGATTAACCGTCAGAATTCGATCCGTTTACAAAAAAAAAAAAAAACGATCGGTCGCGATTTAAAACAACTTTTACAAATTGATTAAGTTAACCCCCCCGCACCTCCCACCCCGGTCGTTTATCGAACGTTATAGTTGCCCGCGGTACAGTAATGATTCGGAACACGACAAAACTAATAATACTCTCAAGTCCCGGGAGCGCGAGGTCCCGTATCGCATTAAATTGGTAAACCGAGTTTCGGGCAAACATAGACGACCGGAATAAGTGTACACGAACGTACCACGGGTACTCGCCCAACAGTCTGCTCAGTGGCGATAGCGTGACGGCCGGAAACAATACCCAAGGGCGGACACTCGCGTATCGAACATTTGTCTCCATAGACGGTCCCTTTTTGTACGGTATCCGTACGTTACCGTAGTACATACACGTCGCCGAACGGTCTCCAAATAGACGGGGGGGGGGGCTCGGCGTTTCGTTCGAATTGTTCGATAACGATAAACGAATCGCCGTTTTTTCGAAAAACGATCCTGAACGCCGTGATGGGTTTTTACCCTCGGCGGCCTATGGATCCAAAACATCGCCTACTGTGGAACGTACGGTGTATTCGTTTCGACGTAAACAATGGACGAGAACGACCGACTTACGGATTAATTATTAATAAATTCCGCGTAATCTACGCGGATATAAAAAACGAAACCAAATACGAGCGTTAAAAAGTATTAAAAAAAGGAACTTTAACGGAAATTCGATAAAAAAAAAAAAACAAAAAACCGCCCGTCGACTCGGAAAAATTTAATTAAATTCGTGTTTTTAAAGTCCCGTCGCTTTATTATTATTTTATATAAAAGTGTTCAACGCGCGTAGATCGAAAGACAATTTTGTATTCTCGTAGACGACCGAAAAAATAAAAGAAAAAGGAAGTTTAATATTCAACGACACGCGTTAGACTTTTGAGTTTGGACCTTATATTGCGTAATATCCGTCCAAGGTTGTTGACTATAAAAATAGTACGCGTCAAGGCCTCGTTTTATCACTTTCCAGAAACGTTCATTTCGGCCGTATCGTATTATCGCGTAGTTCGCCAGCTCGTCGAACCGACATTTTCCGAGTGCGGCGCTCATTCTGTAGTATCGATAATTGTTACGCGCGTCGGACAAAGTGCCAACTTTACGAGCGATTCCGAAAAGTAACTGGCGTCAACGTGTTCGTCCGAGCGGCGCTCGTTATTCGACAGGAATAGAGAAGCGTTCGCGCGGCAAATACCGAAACGAAATAGCCGCGAACCGTCCGAATTGCCTAACGGAAACGCCGTGCGTAGAACGATCGCGGACTGGACACGCCGGACAACGTAATAACGAACCGTGTCCGTTGGACGAAACAATGTTTTACGGTTACATCGGGCCAGGTTTTTCCGCGGTCGTGGGAGAACGAACCGACTCCGAACACACGTTCAACGATTCGTCGTCGCTAGTGTTCCGCCAAGTTTGTTTCGCGAGAATTAATGGCGTCAAACTACGAAACGATCGATTACGGAGTAGAAGATCTGGCAGTTATTAAATACGTGAATTTAGCGTATTGGATATCGACCATACGGGAATGTAACTCTACGTACGTATTTGCCGTACAGCGCGGACGCGTTACCTGTGGTCGTGGCCACGACAGTACACCGGAACGTAATTACGGTCATATTTGGAAAGCCTCGTTAGCGTTTTAGCCGTAGCGGGGTCGATCTATTTGACGCGAAGAAGTAATACGACGCGAGGTTTACATTTGTATTCCGCGTCGTTACGATTGATGTACGGAATGTTTCGTACAAATTCGTTAGGGCGTTCGAAATTCCGGGTAAACGAATCCGTTTTCGTAAATGTCGTCAAGTGTCGTCCGACTGAACATAACGCGATCCCCACTAATCAAACGTCCGCGATTTCGGGGCAAACGAACGGGCGACCGTATCGGGCGAGTCCGTTTTTGTTATTATAAAACACCCCGTAGTACTTCGATAGGTCGCGCGTTTATCGCCCACAACGTTATTACGAAAATCTCGTATTTACTTTGTCCGGCGCCGGCGGCGTTTTACCCGAACTCGCGAACATTTTGCGTAAACGTTTCATATTTCTCGTACGTACGTTTCGTCGTCGTCGCTTTATATTGCCCCGCAGTTCTCCCGGCGTCGTTCCCGTATCGAAATTTACCGTTTTATTTCGCGTTATTCACGTCCCAATTACAGAAATGGAATTTAATAACGTCACGTAATAATACAAAACATTACGTACGTTTCGTTCGATAAACAAATACGAATACCTAAAACGATATATATATATATATATATTTATTTTTATATGACACGGTTTACGCGTACTACAATCGATATTATGGAATCAAAAATCGTATTTCGTCCGATATCGAGGGAAAACATTTCGCTGCTGAGCTGTCGATATTCGTTACTAGTTGTAAAATTTTACACGCTCGTCGTAATTTTCACGAAATAACGTAAATAATTGTTCGCCGAATAAATAATATTTATATACGTTACGTTTTAAAAACAACGACACTTCAAAGTTCTCGTTTGAGATAGAATCTCGCCCTTGTTATCGTAGTGGCTGTCTGAACAGACGTGTAAGTATTTACGGCGTTGTATTCGACGTAAACTCTTTTCAAAACGTCACGATACGAAAATGTGTTGCGCTGTATTTGAAAACAAACACGTAACCCAGCGAACCGGTCGTCACTTCACTCGTTCCATTTCTATTGGAATCTCGAACGTTTAATTATCTCCGCTACTCGACATTAACCGCGCCAAATTGTGTGTTTAAACTAACGGTCTTTGAATCGGAAACGCGTAAAATATATAACCAATCGCGTTTTCCCGTCAATATGTGTGTGCGCGCGCGCGCGCGTATATATTAAAGTAATTGGTTAAAAATTACTAACTAAATTCGCCCGTAATTCCATTTTAAACGTTCTAGTAAGTGCACAGTTTCGACGTATAGATAATCTAAAAACAAAATATGAAAAATTATAATTTATATTTCGCCGTTACGCTTAAACGTAAAACGAACTCGTTTTTTTGCTTCAAAACTCGTATTTACGTCGGTTATTTTATCAACTTCAATTGTTTTCTTCGAGTAATCAACTAATCTCGCTATTGCAAATTAATATTGCGTACCGGTATGGTTTCTCTCGAAAATGACGACTATTACGATACAAATTGGCGCGGTACTATTATTATACACGTATATACGAAACGTCCATCGAATTTCAATTTGAAAATTCGTCCAAGTGTAAACGGTTTTTTTGTTTGTTCGTACATTATTCAGTATGTAATAATAGTGTTTCTTTCGTTTTCGTATCGACGTAAGGAGTTTCGCGGAATGTAGTGAATATATATCAATCCGTTCGGAATAAAAGAAGGCCTTGACTCCGGCAAAATAAATTTATTTAGGGAACAAAGTGGCTAATAGGACGAAAACGGTCGACGTTCCGTCGGAAAACTCGTTTCCGACGCTTTTTTAAGAAACCGAAATGAAATAAGTGCAACTCGATTATACGCCAATCATATTGTGAATCGACTTTTTTCAATCACAAATTCGAGGACTAGCGGAACACGCGGTTATTTTACAAGTATCGGTGTTCCTTCACGTTCCGATTAGTTTCGATTTGTCACCAAATTATGGTAAATATTTTAAGGGCGAATTCCCGAAGAGGAAAAACGCGAAATTAAAATAAAACAAATGAATACGTTTTCAATTGAAATCGTAAGTTCGTTTGGTCGGCGTTTAATGATCGCGCGATAAAAGTAAATACGACGTCATTTTCAGACTAACGAAGAATTTCGTGTTTCATTTTTTAGGTCGATGGTTTAACATCTATCGGCGGATCCAATGGACCCAAATCGAAATTGTTCTCGTTCAACGTGGTTTTCGAACCGCTGGCTACGCAAGAGGACGTATTCCAATATTCGGGCATCAAGAAGCTCATCGAGATGGCCACCGAAGGTTTCAACACGACGTGTTTCTGTTACGGGCAAACCGGAAGCGGTAAAACGCACACGTTGACCGGGCCGCCGGGAATGGTGAGTTCGTGATTATTGTGCAACCGGGCGGACGACCGGCGACGCGCGCAAAAAGCGGGGACAACGCGACGTAATATTCGCGAGGAAATGGTTAAAATTTCGCGTATTTGTGTCACATACACGGGTAATTTAGTGGTGTGGGGTGGAAGACCAAAATAAAACGTAAAAGTTAATAACGTACGGACGACGGAAGTCGCGAACACGGTAAATTAAACGTATTCGCTCGTGTTTATAGTAGGGAATTAACGCGTTTATAGCGCGAACCTGTTATTGCGAAACGTTCGTACGAACGGAAATTGAAAATTATTATATTCCGGGGCTTAGAATTTTTTTTTTTTAAGAAAATCGAAATACCAACTGGACGCGATTTCGTACCGAAAAGACGTGTGAAAGATACGCGTTCCGTCGCGATATCTCGTCGGATATGTCGATCCGTTTATAAACTCGGCGGATCGAACGCCAACAAAAATTAATCGCGGCATCTCCGTGCGCGGTATTATAATTACGGTAATAACGTTTTTTTCCGCTGGCGGACAACGCGCGACGCTATGCCGTGACATTAGTATTTGCGGGCGTGATCGGGGCTAATAAATCAGCCCCCCCAGAGTCCGTTTTTTTACGTTCTAATAAATAGGAATTTCGTAATCATATTCCGGCCGTCCACGCCTCCGCGGACGCGTAATTTATAATCACGTTGTCAAAGGTCATTATCGAAATTAAACGGTGAAGACACGGCGGAATTCGATAGACTTCGTGCGCGCCAGAAACGAGTAAACGTTTCGACGTTCGACCCGATTAAATATGCGGAATGGAACAATTCCGGGATAAGTATATATCCTAGGGGCGGAACAAAGTGATTCGTTTGTTCGCGCAATTAAGGCAATTACGCTGGAGGGCAATTAACGTACGTCCAATTTTCAATTCGACTAACGACAAGACGGATTCCTGAGCCGTATTTTATGTTTCGTAGGAGAAATGTATTTTCGTTTGTTTAACGACTCTTCGGGGGACAAGTTTGAGAATAAAATATAAACGTACGTCATCGATCGAATAGGAATATCGAATATAAAATCGTGGAAAAGAGACGAACGTGTTTTCGAAATTAAAATAGGCCCGTCGGTAATTTTAGCTTTCGACACTTTTCGTAACCGCGTACGAATAGAAATATTCTCGTGTGTTTTAATACGCGAGCGTGTGTCTTTATCGCCACACGAGTAATCGTAATCGGCCGACGAAAAATGATTCACCGTGACACACACACTAACGCGTTTACTAAGCGCTTACTGACACTGGCACTAATATCAAATATCGCCTATTGTATCGTACCATTTAAAACAAGCGAGCTTTTAAACGTTTTAACGAACGTTTTATATAAAATATCGTGCGACTTATTAGTCCCCGACAGATATTTTCCGATTTTAAATTTGACGAAATCGTGTTTACTAAATTCACTGTCAGCAGTATGTGTACATTAAACGGCCTATATACGTACACGTGAACTTATAAGTATAATGTAAAATACTAGTCTTAAACTTAACTAAACTCAGAAACTATAATTGTAAAAGTTGACTCGGGAACGAACCAAAAATTTTCACGTCCGTAAAAAACAAGAACGTTAATCGAACCGTGGACAATTTCGAAATCAAAACGCCGGTGACCCGTGAAAGCTTTGAAGTAAGAATGTGGCGCGCGTGGTGCACCAGCGTTAATTAGTCGTATTACGTACTCGTATTTCAATTATCGCGTCGTCGCTACTTAAATGTTCGATTCCCCGTACGTCGGCTTTCGCTTCGGTAATTATCGACTTGCGGCGTACGTTTGTTTCGCTAGGGATTTCGGCACGTCCGCATCCATATTTATTAGCGTACGCTTTTCGACGTTGAATAGCGTATGTTGATGATTACCGTAGCGGTTTCGTATTTCGCCGGTACTCGAAATGGATTGCCGACGCCGGCTGAATGGTTTGCAATGCTAAGCGTTCGCCGCGATGTTCGACGGATGGTAGGAGAAGTGGCGGGGCGAAACGAACGCGAAAATAATGGCGACCGTCCCGCAACACACACGACGGATACGTCGATATTATAAATAAACCGAATACGTGAGTGTAATCACGCGCTTCGCTCGGTCCAGCGGGAAACGTGTTTCGGTGATTGATGACATTCACGGAGTCGGGCAAAAACTACGGCTTCGTTACTCGGTAAACAATTAACGGACTCGCGGTTATCGGCGCGGCGTTTTCGGGGGAAACCGTGTTTGGAACGTAAAAAAGACCAGACGCGAATTCTCGGCTTTCGGGCTACCGTCGGAAGAAAATCGAACGCACGCCGCCGCCACCGTAGCGAATATCGGCGTACGAACAAACAATAATAGCGTTGTGACGACAGCGCCGATACTAATTTAAAAAAAAGAAACTGGACGAAATTCGACGGACGAAAACGCGAAATAACGGTAGGGGATTTGTGCTCGCCGTGGTACGGGCGTATAAAAAGAGGTGTGAATAAAACTCCGATCGAGTGATGGATGCACGCGGTAAACGTTATTTACGGCGGACCGTTACGTATCTTTAAAAAGAAGGCTTATTAAAAAAATCGACCCGGGTACGGTTTATACGCGACGACATAGTTTTTAATAGCTTCCTAGCTGACTACGTAACGGCGAACGGAAGTTTTCGGGAATTCGCTTGACAACGACGATAGGTCACTTTTCGTCGTTTTTCACCGTACACGCGCGGACCGGGCGGTCAGTTCAATTTCCTCTCCGACAACACGGGAAATGACCGCCATCTGCAGCCTACGCGACGACATCTCGTCGCACGCCCCGCGTCGTTCGCGCCCGATTAGTTGAAACGTACACCGGTCGAACGCGACGCGCGCTTAGATCCAATAAAATAACCGACGACGTCATTTTCCGCCTTATCGTCCCGTCTAAACGGAGACCGTCCCGTTTCACCGGACTGCGCGTTTTTTAACCGATTCGTCCGTTCCCCCCCCCCCGGTTTCCTATTGAAATTTGAAATATTGGCTGTCGCAATACGTTCACGAGTTTCGGCTCATTCAAAATTGAACGCCACGGTGTTTTTTTTTTTTTGGCATTCTCTTCAAATTCCGCGCAACGACGTTTTAAACGTCAAAATATTTTTAAAAAACAATTCGAACCCAACGTAACTATTGTTTCATACGGAATAAACGTACCAGTTATCGGGTTCGTCAGCGTGAACGAAAAACCAATGCGGTAGATTGAGCTAAACGTGAAATAAGCAGTTATACGGTAAACGGGCCCGCGGGTTAGTTAATGTTTTACGAAAAATTAGTGATACTAAATTCGTAATCGTGGAACGATCGTCGTTTTTAAATTTCGTTTTCCCAACACGACGTTTACTTTGGCCGACCCGACGTTAAATATGTAATTCACCTTCGCTCATTGCCAATAACGATTGCAAATTGCCGATGAATTTCACGACGCGTTTTCATCGCCAATACGGAATCGTCGTCGTTCTCTCTAAACATTTCTAATTCGTTCGTTGGTTACGAATATTGGTTATTACCACGACCTAAGCTAACGTTCAACAACGTTTAAAGGCAAACGAAACAATTCGTTGACGGCTAAATAATCATTTATCACACGCTGTCGTACACTTGTAAGTCGTCACGTATATAATAAATTACATATTTAAAACGGAAACTCGAGAAAGTTTTCGTAATTTGTACGCGTATATAATTATGTTTTTATCGCGTAACTAATTTAAAAAAAGTTCTTATCTTAAATTTTTTTAAAACTCCAGTTTGTTTTTACCGAGTTAATTTTTATACCGCTTATGACAGTACACGAAATATGATTTTCCAAATAGTTTAATGTGTTTTCATTAATTCAACGAGAAGTTCTACTAAAAATCAAAGTTGTACGTACACAATAATAAGTACGTAAAAACGTACGTATTTTTCGTTTTTCTATAAAACGGGTAGCGTTCTATTCGATTTCCATTTCGATCTAACCACCGCGATATCGTGTTAAAATACGCCCGGATAGAGGAACGCGAAGCAAAATCGGCCAATAGGCCAAAACTAATATCCATTTTTACGCGACAGCTAACGAAAATACGTTTCGTTTTTTAAACACGCCTATCGTATCGGTTATAGTTGAACACGCACGGATGCATCGTCAGCGTCGAGCTATTTCATTCAAATTTGACCGTTAACGACATTTTCGTAGTTATTAAACACACGTTTCGTATTTTAAAACCCAAATCAAAAACGAAACTTTCGCCCTACTTATTTCGTAGATTCGAACATCCCTCGATCAATTTTGTGCAAAACCTCGCGGGCGTTCAGTGCGTTAATATAATAATAAAAAACCAACGTTAGCGAAGGTTTGTATTTAATATTTTTTGAACACTCGTTATTTTATATACACATATGACCCGAAAAACATTGAAAAATGCGCGTTAACGAACGTTAATTTATTAATATTCTCCTAAAAAACAAACGGGTCGCGGTGTAAAATATGTTTATTATAAATAATCAACACCGGCGTTAAGGATGGAAAGACGATTTCTGAATATTGTTTAGCTGTGCCTATAGTACTTTGATCAAATGTATTTCTTTCGAATCGACTGTAATTTTTCCAACAACATTATCGTAACGATATAATCTTAATTAATATGAAACTAGACGATGACATTTAGGTCACGAACTAAATACGACTTTTCGGAGGTAGGTCACATAATGTATGTTCAATACGAAAATTAATCGATCGTAGGTCACATAGTGTACTTAACCGATACGGAATACTTCAATGACGTTGGTTTTTAACGTCGTCGTCTATTAAAAAAAAAAACAAATTACGATTTACGATATAACCTTGGGTATATATATATAGTATACGTCGACCTTATGTATATTTAAACCTGCAGTTTACTATCGACATTACTTCCAAAAAAATTATCAAGTTTTTTCAATCGGGACGAATATACTTTAATAATAAACGTTTTCGTTTTACGCGTCTAACGAAATTCGGTACTTGTAATCGGGGGGGGGGTTTAAAAAAACGTTCAATCTCCCCTTTCGAAATATCAGAAAAACCGAAAAAATAAATTATTCTTAAAAACACGTAATACTCGTAAATTTTAATATATATATATATGTAATATATTTAATATATAACTCAATTAATACCGAATTCGTCGTTGACAATTATGATAAAATAAATAAATAAATATATATATATAATACGGAAATAAACGTAACACGTTTTAAAGGAAAGAAGGTACAATTTCAACAAGAGCAAATTTGTTAGGAGGTAACAGTGAGCGTACAACTAACCGGATAGTGGAAAAAGTTAGCTTTTTAAATGTACGATCCTATTTACGCCTTTGATTACAATTTTACTATTCATATTACAATATACATATGTATATTTCTAAAAGATTTATTTTTATACTTTATTCCGTAGAAATCTCGAAAAATACAATCTATGGACATTTAATAACGCCGAAAAACGTGCGTATGCGTTTGGATGTTTGTCCGTCGCGCGACATTATATGCGCCGCTATTGCGAAACGCGTATACGTTAAAAATTTACCCCCGTATTTCAAAACCATACATATATATACACGGCGAACGGAACGAATTACAGCGATAAATTACGGACGGTTACTCGTGTTCGAGTGAAATATATCGTTTTATAATACGACAAAATACATAGCACAAACCGCGGTAAATCATACGCCCCGTCGTCGAATTCCAAAATCACACTCGAATCGTATTTTCATTCGATTCCGTGTCCGTAACTCCTGTGGAAATTAATAGTGCCGCGCGTTTGTATTTGTTTATTCGTTCGTACGTTCCGATTTTAATCGTTGCGAATAACGATCGGTACACGAAATCGCCTCGGTATTTGCGATTACGTAAATGTACTTTTCGTGTCCGACGATACGTATATATTTGCGTATGCGTTACGAGTAAACGAGACGAGAACGGAAAATATATAAACGCAAATAGGGCGCAGCTAGTTGATCTTACAGATAAACGGGTGATCGGCGAAGTTCGTGCTGAACGTGTTCGTCGAGACCGCGCTGTTCCGTAGACTCGTTATCGAAATTCCAAATATTATTTCGCGGCGCCGCTCGTAAATCACAGAGATATCGCTCCGGATATCGAAACGAATTTGGCCACTACGTCGAATAAACGGTGTCTTCGTCATTACTATTTGTTTTCAGTTTTTCAACAAGCGCATCGAACCGTTTTCCAAGGACCACGGCTTAATATTCCGCTCGTTCATGTATCTGTTCCGGTTGGTGCAACAACGGCAAGACCTTCATTTCGTTCTCAAGGCGTCGTTCCTAGAAATTTACAACGAAAAAGTAAATGCCGCCGACGAACCGAATTCGGGCGCTTGTACCGTCGTCGAATAATGTATCCGACATTTTGGCACGAATCGATTCGGCGGTTCAACGAACTTTTCCACTCATTATTACTGTTGTTCGCGTCGGGTTCGTACGAAACGTTCCGCTCGATAAAAATAACACTTACGAAATGTCGTTTCTAACTTGTCCGGCCGTTGAACTCGTCGGCGTAGACAACAAGTACTTTCCGATTCGTTTTTCTTTTTTCTTTGCTACACGCGTTTAACGACGCCCGCCGACAAAATCTAAATACCGTTCGTCAAATCCCCGAGTTTATACGCGCACGTTCGTGTGTATATATATAATATACCACGAGATATTTTAAAACGAAAATCTACGATATAGGTGATAGATTTATTGAATCCGGGATACGTCAGGAAACCATTAGACGTGAGATGGTCTCGGAAAGCCCGTAACTTCTACGTGGACAATTTGTTTATGGTTGACTGCGAAGAACTGGACGACCTGCAAGCCGTGTTGGAAGAAGGTAAAGTCACGTTCGGACGAAATACGTTTTAAAAGTTTTTTTTAGAAAAGTTCCACCGTATTACGATAATATTGTATTCGAATAAGGCATCGAACGCTACACGACTAACGAATATTCGGAATATTGCGAAAATTACCGTAGCGGTGGAATATTAAAAACGGCGTTTGGTGTGTGTATAGCTGAGACACCTCCTATAATAGTAGAATAATTTAATAATAAATATTCCGTTAGCGTTGTAGACGAATTTATTGATTCGTTCGGCAATTCAAAACGATAAACTTACGTACGAGGTTGAAACGAGGATTTTTTGAAATTTTTCGTAATAAATACTTTCGAAAATTATACGTACGAAATATTATCGCGCCCTGAAGAAGAGCGTGATATGTTTATGGAAATCGTTTTGCGTTAAATAAATTCCGAAATTCGATTAGGTTTCTACGGACGGAACGGAAAGATCGCGAAATGTCGGAAAAACGAAACGCCCGTTAAACGGGTAAATATAAAAAAACCCCCCCCCGAACACCGGAGCGTTTACGTTCGATAATCGACCGACTCGACGCGTATTTCCGAAGTGTACTCTAGGATCCCGCGAATACTACGACGAAACAGTTTACCCGAGTACGCGGCAAATGGGAACAATAACAATTACCCGAACGTTGCCGGAGGAACCGTTCCCGCGTACCGTCGCGATCACGGCGCACCGACCGTAGATACATTCTAAGTTATTCGTAGTCTTAAACGTCTTTGAACTAACGACAAACACGGTAATTACGGGGCGTGCGGGTTTTAACGTTGACCCGTTTCGTAGGCATGAAGAACAGATCCGTAGGAAGCCATAATATGAACGATTGTTCCAGTCGAAGTCATACAATGTTGACGGTGTACATTACGTCTGAACAACAAGTAAGTAAACGCCGTGACGTTACGTTACGAGTTCATAAACAGGCACTAAGCGTGATTGCTACGCGAACGCTCTACAGAATTCGCGCGCACAGTTCGGCACGTCCGATGACACGCGCGCGCGTATTTGCCGTGCCGGAAAAGTCGACCCAAATCAAATTCGCGCCCGCTCGTTTTCGTGTAACGACAATACGCGTATTACACCCGCGGTTTATCGGTCGCGATTACGTCGTCGTCCGACCGCGAACAATACGGTCCGTAACGTTCGGTGTTGGTTCGTTTCGGTTTCTACTACGCGCAAACGATCGTGTTTTCTAATTGGGTCAGGTCAACGGATCTCGTTCGATCGGTTCACAAAACTAACGGAACGTTCCGTCGGTACGCGATTAACTCGTTATTTGGACGATTATTTGTCGGAAGACGTACGTAATGGAATAAAATACTAAACGAACCGTTTACGAAAAAATTCGATCGTTCGCCAGAGTTGGTCACAATCCTGACGCCCGAACGTTCCGATACATAAAATCGCCCGGAACACCGCGAGTGTTTCCGGCGAGACGATTCCGATCCGTTCGAACGCGCGTACACGGTACGAATTGTATTCGAAAATGTTCGTATTTATCGCCGTGAAATTCGCCGCGAACGCACGCGACAGTGTTTACACCGTAGATGAAATTTTCGTAATACGTTTCGCGTAATTTATGTGTGTGCGTAGATCGAAATAAGGGAAATTTTTCGGTTTTCAGCTATCCAAGGACGGTGTGTTTATCACGAAACAAGGTAAAATTAATTTCGTCGATTTGGCCGGTAGTGAAATGACCAAGAAGACCATGAGCGAAGGGAAAACGTTGGAGGAAGCCAACAACATCAACAAAAGCTTAATGGTTTTAGGTAAGTACGCGCGCGCGCGTGTGTGTGGAATATATAAATACAATTACTATCAGCGGGCGAACACAACGCGCCGCGAGTTTAATCGGAATCTTCCGAAAATCGTCGCGAAACTCGACGTATCTAATATTGGTTAATATTGCGCACAATAGGTCGTTCCGTGTTCGCGGGTAAACAATAAAATGCTTAATTAATTCCCCCCCGAAACGGCAAACTACGCCCAGCCGTATTATCGGGAAACGTTTAATTACGTCGGCCGGGTTCGTCGTACATTCGGCGGGGTAACTCAAAACGGGTAACGCAATTTCGATCCACTATTCCGGTCCCCCGACACGTTCGAGTGTCGAACGGCCGTTCTATAGGAATTTTTTCCTAAAAATTCGCCCGTTCGAAACGGGCGTTCTTAAATATATTCAACGGGCGTCTGGTTTTAAGCTAACAACGATGTCGTTTTACGTGCCCAGCTAATAAACGGCCGGACCGTTCGCGAAAATTGTATCGACGGATACTAATTAAACGTGGCTATTAAAAAAAACCTCTTAAAACCCGACGCGAACTTCGTGTACATTGACGAGAGCGAAAATGTATTTAAATTATATTAAAATATAACGATCTTCCGCGTTGAAAAATTACTAATAGCCGCGGCAACGAATTCGAATTATTTACGTAACGTTTGGATAAAAATTTGGCGAAACGTCAAAATTCGATATTAAATAGTTTCCGTATAGTAAATGTACAGAGATGGACTATTGAAAAATTGGTGACGAAAATAAGTACTTTCGAAAATTGAAAACCGTAATTCCTAGAAAATACGTACAGATATTTCACCGTCTGCCGCAGACGTATTCGCCATTCGTTTCTACAATTTAGCGAAATTATAACGGAAACGTAATAAATATATTTTATTAAAAAATAACCGCGACAATAATGCGCGGAATTGTACGAAAAACAATAGCGAACCGAACGGCGGCGTTGGACGTAAAAAAACCGTTGCTAGGCCGACGCCGATTGTTGGGCCAACAATTTACCGGCCCGGACGCGTTGGCCCGTTCATATCGCGTACCGAATAACGTCGTAAAAAATATACCATTTCGTTGCCGTAATAACCGTCATACGATTATTTCCATACGTCGTCGACGAGCGAAAAAAAACCGCGATAATCTTGTACGCGTCCGTCGCCGACGCACCTACTCGCCCCGCGTTTATTTAATATTTAAACCGTCGTTTCGCCTCACCGTCGCCACTCGCCACCGCCGCTCGTCGGCAGTCGCGGGGCTCTTCGGATCGATACGTCTCACTCGGACGTGTACGAAATTATCGCTCGAGGTCGGCCTTTCGATAACCGTTGAATAAGTAATAAGGACGTTTTCTTGGGGTCATCCGTTACGAAAAAAAACACCACACACCCGCGCGCGCGAACACACACACGCGCACTTTACCGCGAAACGGCGGCCGAGTACTCTAAAATATGGTATCAGTGCGACGCGACCCGTCAACGAGAAAAGACGGCGCGCCCGTCATGGCAGGTGGGTGCGCGGCGCCCGGGGAGTGGGCGCCACGGACGATTTGGTGGCGCGAAGTAATAATTTTTTTGGAAATATCGCGAAAGGCGTTCGTCGGCGGTCGCCGTGTTTTAAAGGTCCCGTGTTTTCTTGTATTTGCCTCCCCGCCCAGGTTACTGTATAGCGTCGTTGAGCGATCCGAAGAAGAGGAAAGGCCACATACCGTACCGGGACAGCAAACTCACCAAACTCCTCTCGGACAGCTTGGCCGGTACCGGAGTGACGTTAATGGTAAATAGTTTTACGGATGGCGTGATTGTTATACCGATAACGATAACATAATCAGGAACCGGGTAAGTGGTCGGTGGGTATTCTCGACTAGTCGAAATTAAATATTCGAATTCTCCGGGTTACTTTTCGTCCGCCGTTAAAAGCCACCGGATTTCATACAGAATTCGGCGGTCCAGAAGGCCACTTTAAAAGCCCAGCTCGTTCGCCTTTATTTCGATTATAATTTATGTACGATTTTTATTTTAAACGCCGTGTGTGTGTGTGTGTGTGTATGGGCATCGAGCGCACATGAAGACAAATTATTTCTAATCGATGTGTTCTTATCGAACACAACTCTCCAAACGCTCGACGATTGTTTCGTTTCGTTTTCGATAGAAATTATTAATTACGTAGATAAATATGATTTTGATTGCCTTGGATTTCGATCGAAATAATCTTCTTCAATTCTTTAAGGCCAAAGTGTACGCAAATTGTTTACACTTTAATACAAAATAGCTTTACGTTTATATATATATATATATATATATCGCTGTGCCCTCGATGTAAATTTAAAAGTAGTATAATTCGAGGGGATATTATCGTACATAAAAGGACACGATCGAAAATTATTATTATCGTAAATTTATGGTAAATCGTAATTTTAAATTTTTAAAAGAGAATTCAATTTAAACGACTAGAAAATCGTCAGAGCTCGTTTCGAACAATATATTATTCACGTTCTACTTAAACAAACAAAACGAAAAAAAAAAACATTCTCCGTGTGGTTCGATAAATATGAACGCGTGAATGAAATGTTCTTTCAGAATACTGATTTTTATCACGAATCGAACGTACTGCCGTCACTTTTCTGTTGTCAAACAACGCGTTCGATATGTTTTAGATTACAATCCGAGGGAAAAAAGAGAAGTTTTTTCGTTTCAACGACCATTTTAATATGTTATCGAAAATACAATACGCGCGAAACTTTGTAATTATCCTACTGCGAGTATTGTCCGGCATGGGATACACGATAACCGATTTACGTTTTAACTTTTAAGTACTTGCGCTTAGATAAGAATAAAAATGTATTCGAAAAAAAACACATTTCCCTTCCGTACGAACGGAAACACAAAATTGTATACTATAACGCCTGTTTTGCGCTAACGACGTTATTTTAAACGTTCAAATAAACGAAATAATCGAAACTGAACATCGACGAATTAATAGTTTTGAAGTTTATTTGAATTTAGTGGCGATTTTGTTTTTTTTTTCTTTATTAACCGAATAAGTAGTTCCTTTTGGAAACTTCAAGCGGTAACTTCACGTCTGCTTTATGTAAAAATATTTTAATAAATGTCGATTTTTGTGTAGAATACTGAATATAATGTAACAAATTTATATTCTTAAACGTTAGTATTGAAGTTTGATAACAAATTATAAACTACGAAGATATTTATTGAACGTTCGACAATTTCGGTTTTAATTTTATCTCGGTATGAAATCGCGGGTTTGTTTCAAATTGTAAGTTTCCAACGGTTGGCTTTAGCCCAGTCCCAAAAGCACCTAACTTTAGCGACCAATCGGTCTTGTAGCGTTTTTCACGTGTTATTATAATAATTTCTAATTTGAAAGTGGATATTTTTAAAGAATTAAAAAACAATCGCGAACCTGTCTACACTTAAAAATAACCGGTGTTTTTTGTTTTTTAATTTTATCGTTTTGTTAAACAGATAGCGTGTGTGTCGCCGGCGAAATCTAATGCCAGTGAAACGATTAGCACTTTGAGGTACGCCGCTCGTGCGAAAAAAATCAAAACCAAACCAGTGATTGTTATGGTAAATATTTTAGTAGTTTTTGTACGTTTCGTTCTAAAAATTTCAATAATTTCAATATTAATTATTAGGAATTGTCATCAGTGGGTGGCTACTTCCATCAAATAATTCGTGTAACCTTATAGCGTATACGCTTATTACGTCTTACGATATAGATTGTGTACTTATTTTAAAAATTAAAAAAACAATTTCGATCAAACCATATATATATATTTAAAAGTAAAATTACAACTTTATCTTATGAATGGTAATAGCGACGGACAACGAGTTAGTGCCATAAAGACGACTTTTCAGAAAACCCGATTATTTTTTGTCTATTACGAAATAAATATTTCCTAATATTCTTTCAAAATGGTAAAAAGTTTTCGATTTTATGATTTTGTTTTTATCGATATACATAAATTACGTTCTTTTAAATTAGAAACGTTTAAAATACGAAATACGACAATCTCGTCGACTGAATTTTTTTTTATCGTACGGCTTATTTCATAAAAATATGTTTGGTAAAACTTACCGGAATTACGGGTTAATTATTATGTAGGTTTTATTGTTTTTTTCGATATTCCGTACAATATTTATGTTAATCGCAATTCGTAAATAACGTGTTAACGCTATTGGAAACTGATACGATTAATTTGTTTTGAAAAAACTTTCCACGGGTGGTCAGTAAAATCGACCAGCGGTATAGAACATATTTATATTACAATTTATAAAATCTCGACGCTTAAAATTAACAATAAACGGTATAATATACATACATTAATAATGTAAATATATATTTTTTTTTTAATTTTCCTCCCGTTATATATTTATTAATTATTTATTCGATCGCTTATGATAAATAAATTGTATATAATAACGATACGGTAAGTCCGTAGAACGAAATAAAACTTGAATCGGTAGAGTGCGTCGAATGTTTATAGCATTTTTTCACTTAACGCGGACTTTGATAAATTTAGTACATCGGAACACCGCGAAACAGTCCATTGTATTTCGAAAATATACGTAAGTGAAAAAATTATTAAGAATTTATCATTGTCACTGTTTTCTATATACGACCTTACTCGTGTCAAACGTCTTAAATACGATTAGTGGTTACTAGCGGCGGGCTTTTATTTTCGGGGCACTTTTTGTTCGGAAACATTATGGACGCGCCGTACGCTGTAATATTAATACTATCTGGCGTACATTTATAAATAATCTTCGATCTCTTATGGTCCGCCAAACGATACGAAACGATAAAATACGTATTATTAATTGCTGGAAATAATCGATCGTTTTTCACAAACCGGTAACGGAAATAGTAAAAGAAAATCGCTAACTAGGTCCCGCGGATACGAATTGTCGCGTTTATTCCGGTCGATCATCACGAAAGAGGTGGTTAAGTCAGCGAGGCGCGCTTTTCTAAGCACGGCTCCTTAAACGGCCTGCCAATAAGTATCGACGCCCCGCCGTATATGTTTTAAACTAGAACGCCTACTTTACGCGTACGAATATCGTAAACCGAATGGTATTCGTTATTATCGATTACGTATTTTATAACGAAAATCGTTCGCGTAATTTTCGCGATCATAGACGCGTATAGAGTTGTGTCACGGAACAACAAACGCAGATACGGTTGCTAACGCTCGAACCCGTAGATTATTACGTCAATTAAAAAATACCCAACACGTTCGCGTGATATTTTTAGATATTATTTGTAACTTTTTCATACTAATTTCCAATAGCTTACTTATTTAATAATATACGAGTTAGCGAGGTTTCGTCAATCTTTAAGCGCTCGTCCCGAGTCGAAATTAATTAATAGCTCGACGACTTTTTTACTTCATTTTTCAGCGTCTCCCCGAAAAAATGTCTAAACACGCTCCAAACTATCGGTATTCGCAATTTTATCCATTCCGTTCACTCGTATTACACGTTTAAGAATATTTCGCTAAAACTTTTCCAATAGTAAAGAAGCGCTGATTGACGAATCTGGACGATGTCCCCGTAGAACACGAAGGAAATGCGAAGATCATACACAATCGAGCGGCGTTTGGTTTTTCCTAAATGGGAAACGTTAAAATTGGTCCGCTCGGCATTTTGTTCACCCTATACGAAAAAAACAAACGAAAATGGACGCCACTGATCGTGATCGTGTAAACGTAGCGATTGAAAAATAAAATCGATATTTTGTTTCAAAAACGTAACGTATTTTACGATTTCGACGTCGTTGTTACGTCTAACTCGCGCGTATTTCGACGTTTCGTCGCAAAGCCAACGTTAATTTTACAAACGGATATACGTTTGATAATTTTTTCGTTTTATCGCTATAACGCGTCCGAATGCGGCCGTTAATAATTACAGCAAACGTAGTTCGCGTTTACGATTTACGTCGATTTCGAACTACTGTAAACACACGGACAGCCGGATTAAAAGTTTCAAAAAAGTGTCACGGGATTTTCAACGTTCTAAATCCGACTAAAAACGTTGTCGTTGTAAACCTACAAATCGCGATAAATAGCCCCTACGTATGTGACGCTGTTTAGTACATATTTTCGCTGACTACACGCCGTGTATAAATAACGCGCTCGTTGTTTGCGACAGTTGCGGCGTTCGGTTGTTCTCCATTCGCTTCGCTCGAATATTACTGTGACGGCAAACCAACACGACGATAGAGTGAATCGATTTTCCACTT
The DNA here is from genome assembly GCA_025469175.1 of Geopemphigus sp. TES_GeoC_2020. Lineage (NCBI taxonomy): Eukaryota > Metazoa > Arthropoda > Insecta > Hemiptera > Aphididae > Geopemphigus > Geopemphigus sp. TES_GeoC_2020. The sequence continues at coordinate 31,611 of JAIPRN010001155.1, forward strand.
ACGTGGGATATACGAGGGTGAATCGAATTTAAACGAGACTTTTATAATTTTTTTATTACACTTAAAACAAAAACAATCGCGGGTCATTTTTCTATACACTCTGCCGCTTTTGAAACACATTTTTCCCAGCGAATAGGTAACTTCGATATCCCGTCATCATAGAACGAAGTCGGTCGTGTCAACAGCCAATTGCGCGCATAGGCTTCAACCACAGCGTCGTCGTTGAATTTTCGACCTCCCAGAGGGTCTTTAAGCGGACCAAAGACATGAAAGTCGCAGGTCTGGGCTATAAGGGGGGACGTGTTTTTCAGCCAAATCGCTTCAATTTTTGTCGGGTCAGAGCTGCTGTATAACCGTTGTCTCGGAATAGAATCACATTCCTCGCGGGTAAGTTACGTCATTTGCGTCCATATGCCGATCCAACCTCACTTAAAACCTCGCAGTAGTATTCTGCGTTAATTGTGCCACCGTAACTATCGTTCGCGATTTCCATTACTGTCAAACGTCTGTCGCCTTCAAGAAGTTGTCGAACACGACGAATGTTGTTGCGCTGGTGCGCGGTCGGCGATCGTGGCTCTCGTTCTCGACGCGCTCACGGCCTTCTGCGAATTGTTTGCGCCGTGCTCTTGAAAGCGTCTCTTTTGCTTAAACGGTTTTGTTAATTCCCGAAAATGTCGGTCGGATTCACGCCTTCCTGAGCGAGAAACTTGATAATAATACGCCGCGCAACAAAGACGCGCGCTTCCTTCTCAGACATCGTAATTACTGACGATCGAACGAACAATTCCGATCAGTCACTTCTCCATATATTCCTATCCAACACTTTTAGAATGCGGGACTCTTAAATTCGAATAGTACGCTCGCAGAACCATCAGTCTCGTTTATATATGATTCACCCTTCGTAATACGCTTACCGGCGCGTGCGTGACTATACGACGGCGGCAGGTGCCTGCGTATGGTGCCCGTTACGGAACGCCGGACAACTACCGAGAACAATCGAGTTCCCAAATATTTACGATTTACTTCGAATTTTCGTTTATAGACATTTCGAAACAATGACGTTCGTTCACGGCCGTCAATCCGAAACAGCGAAATCCCATACAGCGCGTAAGGCCACTAAAAAGAACTTCGCCGCGATTATATTTACTTGTTCGTATACAACGGGTATTATTCGTTTTACGTTGCTCTAATTTCGGGTGGACGGGTCGAAAAGTGAGAAATGTTGTTAATCAATCATTTCGAAAAAATGACTCGACACGACATTAAAGCCAGTAATACGCGACGTTTAAAACCACTATTTTGACGAACGCTTCTTTTTATTATTTTATGGCCAACGTTGATTTATCAATTATAACGGTCCCATTTACCGCGACCGTAGTACAGTCACTGGTATCGATGATATCGATGACACATTTAGATCGACGATATTTTTTCTTCGTCTGTCGTTACAAATACGCCGCCACTACGGTTGAAATTTGGCCCAATCGTTTGTCCGTCAATATATATCGCGTACAAGTTCGACGATTTTTTTTTTTTTTAATATATATACCGGTCGATTACTTCTTCGTCGCACGAAATTGTATACGCTTCATTGGAGTCTCAAAACGTGTACGATCTACGATATAACGAGTCTATTACTATCACACTACGCGTAAAAATGTACGTCCTACGTCAATTTTGGACAAGATAAAATCATATTTCGAACGTTTAACTATGTTTGAAAAATGTTCGGGGAACTAAGTTATGAAAAACGCGTTACGGAAATTTCTTTCCCGTTATTTTTTTTATCGTACTGACTCAATAATGTTTTCAAACAGTTATGGAAGTCGCGGTACATTGTTCGCTATCTCTCGTGTCAAATTACTTCATTTTTTTTCTTTTCGTAAACGAACAATCACACGACTGATTCTTACGGTAAATGATCGAAAATGCCGTCCAATTCTTCCACACATTTGTTTTCGTAAATCTCGAAAATACATATTCGATTAAAAATATCGATCTAGTTGTTATCGATCTCTGCGAACGTCGCGAGGTGGAATATATGAAAGTGGACCCAACGTTCGACATCTGATTAACAAAAGTGTGATGTCTAAAGCATATCTAAAGAGTGTGCCATAAATTACTCGCGTTTGGAAAAATGAATAAATCCGTCGAATTTTACACGTTTTTATTCAGACCTGAATTCGCGTACATACGTGAAACGACTTCGTTAAACTAACGACAACGATAAAACTTACCGTTTCTAATCGCTACGCAATATTACGTACACAAATCAATAAGTCGGTGTGTTCGTTAAGTTGACGGCGGCGGAATATATCTAACGTCTAAATTTCGTGCCGGTTCGCGGTTTTAATACTAATATCGGTTTTATACGAAGAATTTTCCCGCCCACTTCGCGAAATTAGCGACGTAACGAATCCCGCGTAACGTAACGTGCGCGTATTAATAAATAATCGAAAAATACGTAAACAATAGTACGTCGGAAACGTAGTCGCCAAACAGTTTTGTTCTCTGGCAGTGAAATGGACAACGACAGGGACTAAATATTATAATTTACGTCCGTTATCGTGGGTAACCCTGTCTATCGAAACTCAGATAAAACAATATTGACGTACAAAAACACGTTCCGCGTACATAACGTCACGCTGTTGTTTTTCATTCGTTCGATTTCACGCCCCTATTGTTGGCGCGTATTTTATTTTCGTCCCGCAATCATTACTAAACACCTGCTCATCAATCAATAACGAGACGGCGCACGAAACGTGTGCCCCCCAAATTAAGATTAAATATTTACGGGAACATTAAACAAGTTCGCTGTACAGCTACGCGAGTTTTCGTAAAAACGTTATTTGTAAACTCGTTGGCGAATACATATAACGAATTATATTACTATTATCTAAACAACAACAAACGTAACGTTAATTCCGTTAGAGAATATTTGTAAACGAAGCGATATTCGACAATTCGAATACGACGACGCCGCACAAACGAAATGTAATAGCGTTAAGAAAATACGCCTAAATAATAACACGAACGAACGTTAACGAAATAACGACAAACGCGACGGAACGTGTCGACGATTAAATTGTTATAAAAAAAAAAAACTGTCTGACCGAACGGATTTAGAAAGCGAAATTTAAAACGATTGGGAAATGAATGGAAAAACGAAGGGATAGGACGGGAAAAGGTTATTGTAGCTCCGATAAAAGGACAGTACACCGAGAAAGTACTTATTTGTTTAAATCAATTCGAATCCCTCGAAACGTAATTAAATTTTTGGTACGCGATATTGTTTTATTTTTAACGTTTCGTTAAAACACGAGGGAACCGCCTCAAATTAAGGCCATACAAAATTATTCTGACCGGAAGGCCGCTATAATTTCCGTAGGCCGTTGGGTCTCAGTCCGTCGCTAAATTAACATTTACAATAACTAACGTTTCTCCGTGGCGTGTTATTTCCGCGTCCAAAATAATATATATATACACAAAACACAATCGTCATATTTCTATTTATAGATAAAATTATAGCGAAACTTGTTTCGTTTTATTTATAAACGGAAGAAATATTCTTATACGTAATAATAACGCTAATACGAATATACAAGGAATAAAACAATTACGCGTCGTTTCGGACGCGGAATGGTGTGAAGAACAAAATTACCAGTCGCTATGAATATCAGCCCGAATTTAGTTGCTCGAGATTTTTTCGAAAACGTTTTCCGTTATTTAAACGTACATTAAATGAATTTCGAATTCGAAAGGAACGATAAACTATTGAATTCGAGAAACGATCCCGAACGACGCCAGTAGTGTATTACGTATAATATACGCCTAAGATAAATATCGTTAGAATATTATGTATGTCGACGGTTTTTGATTACGTTTTGGTCTTTTACGAAACAATTGTCCGTGTTCGAAACGAATATGTCGACAATTTTACCGGTTTTTCGGAAATATTTTGGTCGTGTTTTTTCACGTCGACACAAACTAAAAAGAAAATCGAAAAACGCGTCAAATAAAACGCCAGATATATATATAATATACACGAATCCGAGTCCTTCTTCTACATAAAAATGTTCGTGGACAAAATAACAATAAAAAACAAACGATTGTACGAACAGTACGTACTTTGCTTTGTGTCAATATTTAAAAAACGCAAAATATATTATTACCGTGATTTGTAATTTTACGAGTAGTAACTTCGGTAATAAGACGCGGTCTTGTAAAATTTACGGAATCAAACGAGAAATACCGTCCGTTAATGTTGTCCGTTTTTATTATTTTACGAGGTTTTAAAGTTAATAAATAATCGTGGTCCCGAAATTTTCGATTTATAGCTTAAACCGAACGTCCGATTATCGAAAAACAATTAAATCGAACGGCGACGAAGGACCACTTGATTTTTCAAATACTGTTCGGTATACGACGTGATTGCTTTAGATTATTTAAGTATCAGAAAACGTTGACGGGCTTAAAAAGGACACGCCATCGTGTGAATAGGTCGTGACTATTGATTTTTTTCGAAATCGTTTACGAAAACGATTTTAAGACTTGATGGCAGTGCCACAATTATCGAGTGTGAACAACAGTGTATATTATTATTAAGCGCGGATTTAAAACGTTTCAAAAGGAATATCGCTAATTGTCCAATATAATACGTAATTACTTTTGTTCAGAATAAAAAAAAAATTTTAAAAAACGCTCGAGGCAATTATTTCGAATTTTAAAGCGTACGTTGGGAAATTTCAAATATTTCATTAGCTTTTAAACGGGAAATATAAAAATTATTTTTAAAAGATATCGTGCATCCGAACGAATCGCTATTCGATATACACGCGTAATACAATATTATAATAGCCGACATTTTTTTATCGGAACGTAAATTGTATTCTGTGAAATGAATGTTTACGATTTTTTATAAATGTTTTCGTTAAACTTTAAAAATATAAATTAATTTTTAAACGTATCAATAGAAAAAAATACTTCGTTTTAAGCGGAAATATCTAAACCGAATTTACCCCTCCGGATTTCAAACGTTAAAAATACGCGATTTTCAAGTGAAATTAGAAAAAAATGTCGAAAAATGCGTAACGGCTATACGAAATAGACCTTTTGAAACTCGCCCATATTTCATCAGATTCGCGATTTTGCAAAAACAAAACAAAAACCGTTCGATTCTATAAAAGCTAAAATCTTTTAAAGTCCCGACGATGACCGCGAATAATTCGAAATTATATTTCGCTTCGCTAAAATCGGATAAGAATGGAAATTATACGTTTTGTGTACTTATTTGGGAAGATTAAAACGGTTCAGTAAACGGTTAGCTATTGTTTTTGAATTCGGTAGAATTTCGGTAATTAAACGCGGATAGAAAGTTATACTAAATATTCGGCCGTTTTTTTGGTCTCGCTACGGGACTAAACGTATAGGGCGGAAGAGATTGTCCCGCCACAAACAATTATGCCGTGAAATTCGCCAAATATTCCTCGTAATTAGTACCTTACCTAAATCTTTGCAACGCGAAATACGCGTTGATAGTGTACGTTGTTGCGTGTGCGCCGGAAAAATATAATTTAAGGACGTCTCCTATGTGTGCCGGCAGGTAAAATCAGATATAGTAGTGTATAGAGAATACCAAAGTATTTAAGTATCGCCCGTAATTTAAACGACAAAGAAAATACGGACGAATAAATTTAGTGTTCGAAAAACGTTACGTTATATCGGCGACGTCCGTAAAAAACCAAATTACCCGGGAAATTGAATATCCAACAATCACCGACGGGCCCGTTTGGCGGTGTCAGAAGACGGGCGCACAGAACGAACGTTTTATCGCTATAGTTGGCTACATTTTTTCTTAACCGTTGTCTTCTCCACTCGTCGACCTATTCGCGTAAGCACCGACGCGATAAACGGATTCCGCGCCGTCGACGGCTAAATGGAATATCTACTTCGGGGCCATTCGTCATCAGCACACTCCGACGCGCTCTGTCAGCCCCGCCCGCATTAGGTCCCATCTTCGCGGACACTAAAAGGGAGCGTAAATCGTCGGATTTGTTTACTCGATACGACGTTGATGACAGGTACCCCATGACGTTATCGTATCGGCTCCAAAATCTTAGCGACAACAGCCCACGTACCGATCCCGGGACTTTTAGCCAATTTCCGAAAAAATTTCCAATTTTCGTCGAAATCACGTTTTGTCGACGACACAAACCGAATATTGGAAATCGTCAACAAATGCGCTCTTTTATGCCCCGCGTGATTGTGATTAGCGCGCGTTATCTAATACACATTGACGTTTTTGTTTCTTATAAAAAGAGTTTGGAATTCGTATTTTCGATATAAAAATTACGTAAAAATCGAGGTTAGGTTCGAATATCTTTTATTTATTTAAATCGATAAATACATAAATATATACTTCTTTTAAATATTACCCGATAGTACACTAAGACTTGTTAAGACAAGTCAATTACCGCGTATAACCGATAATAAAAATAATATCCCGGTTGTGTACGAATTAAACGACGTTGGCGGCCGTATCGTTAACTTCGCTTCCGCTCTTTCAGGATCCCCGAGAAGTGTTGATCGTCAGTCTGCGGCGAGAGGTGGAGGCGCTGCAAAACGAAAATGATCACCTGCGGAAGGCCCTGGACATTAACAAAGCGTCGTCGGCCGAACGTATTGCGAGTGAGTCGGGTGTAATGCATCCTGTATGTATAAACGCGCGTTTCGCTTTCAGGGGTAAAACGACGAACGATTTTATGAGCGCTGCCGGCGAAAATGTCGACGGAATTTTTTATTTTTTTTTAAAAAGTATACGCAAACGGGTTGCAGAATGTTTCTATTGTAAAACGTTTTTACACGCTAAAAAACGATTTATTATTACGGTTCGTAGCGTTGGCGCGCTATTGTTATTTATTGTGAAATATAGCGACGCCCGAAATAAATTCGTTACACGAGCTTATGATGTGAAATTTGGAATTCGGACGTGAATAGTTTTGCGTGTTTCGTCGGGTGTACTGTAAAAATAATACTTATACGTTTGTTTTTGGCGCATTTTTTCATCGGTTATTGTGAACGAGAATTTTTTTTTTTTTTTAAAAAAAAACGTATCGTCTACTTGAATCGCGAAAATTGGTGAGGGGCGAACAAAGCCCGAACAATACGTTAAAATTGTACAAAATTCGGTCCCCCTCGAAACGTACGAACCAATTTACCCATATACCGAAATCATCACGATTTCACAACGCTTCGGATTTATTCGAAATTCGGTGTACTTTATTTGAATCGGATTTCCTTTTTTCGTTATCGTTAGAAACGTTAAACGTTTTGATTCCCGCGGAGCGACTGAATCGTTTAACACGGTACGTTTAATTTTTCTTTTAATTAATGAATTTTGGTCCTTCGCTAATCTCGGACCGGTAACCATTGAGACGTGTTTACGTTTGACAATAAAAAGTATCGCGGAATCCACGACGTAAACAATATTCTAATGCAACGACGGTGCCTAAGAAATCGATCGTTTTAAAAAGCGTCCTACGTTTGACTTTTCAGCAATTGACGACGTTATTAATAATAAATTAAAAACGTTCTTATTCGATTCCGCGTTGAATTTAACGTAATTTAACCTAATTGCAATAATATTAGATTATTATATAACGCGAATCAAACACGTTTTATTTTCATAGGTTTTGGGTACGATAGTTTTTCGTCTTTTTTTTTTGTGTTCATCGTAATAGAAACCGAGTAGATCATTGAGAACGACTGGCGTTTAAATTGGCCGTTGAGTGACATTTGAATCTAAACGCTGCTTAAAACGCGAATTGTTATTTCGGAATAATAAAAGCCGTCGACTAATTTCAACGCATCCGCGTAGAAAGCGTTCGCCGCAAGAGTAACGGTTGAACGGGAAAATCGCGTGAAACACGTCGTTTCGTTCCCGAGTTTCCGTTCGGCCGTAATCGTCACGAACAAACGCAAAACGTAATAATATACGAAATGTTGATTAGGTTAGTCACAAAACGAGAGCAAAAGACGATAGATAACAATGTAAGGATAATATATGTGCGGGAGCTCAAACCGTAAGTACGAAATGGAAATGCCACGCCGAGATATTAAACGTTACACGCCATTAAGTAAATTAAATTCCGAATGGACAGCGCGCGGTTGAATACTTTCAGAGGCTCGAAGCCAATTGTTACGGTTTATTTAATAATATATACAAACACATCGAGATTATGGCAAAGACTCGCGAGTTTTCGAGCGCGACGGGTACTCGAATAAAACTCGAAGCTAATCCGTATAGAAATTTACGCGCGCGCGCGTTTGGGAGATATTCGTTCGGATAAGCGATTAGTTTTTTTACTAATAAGCTAGACGAAAATAAAAATACTATCAGCGCGGTCCGATTTTAATTCGCGAAGAAAAACGATTTGAATTCGTAAACCGGTTTTCTACGTTTTGCAGGATACGTATTTCCGTTTTTCGTTTTTCGAAATTATCTTTATTTCTAATGTACAGATTGAAGCGATCAATAATTATCGTTAAACGATAAATCGCCATCGCGTGTGGTACCGTTACATTTTATTGTTATAATTCCCGACACACAATACTCAGATTTTGATATTAGGTATTCCAAAATGATGTAACGCCCAAGTGCTAACACTTATGCTCAGTGACGGATTTAAGGGAAAATGCGCCGAACTTTACAATTGTTTTATAAAAATGGCCGAATTTATATCATTTTTTTTTAGTTCGTATATCGATATTTTATTATAAAAACTAGGACGGTTGCTGATTGATACCGTTAACGGAAAGTCATTAGTTAATCGACCTGAAATTAAAAATGTTAACGTAAACGTTATTTTTAATAGAATTTTGCTACCAATTTAACGGCGACGAAACCGTAGTCGTTAGAAGTTTCAAATAAAAATTTAACGAATAACAATATGCCTTATTAAAACGGAAATATAATAAATATTGCGATAAGGATTATGACGAATTATGAAAAATCGTGTATAGTTAATATAACTTAATTTATATTTCAAAAAAAAAAAAAAAGCGTTTTCTTGTTAAGTGTAAATATTATTTTCATTTTTTATTAAAACTTCATTAGGCCCTTATATACGTAAAATTGACTCGATTTAGGTTCTATACGATTTAATGAAACATCTAATCAAAGAGCGAACGTTTAGTTTGTACGATTTTATTATATTCAATTTTCATCGTTTGAAATTGTGTACATAAGAGAAAGGTGTCTGAAGCCTTACCACCCGGGGAGGGAGGCCACCACGATTGGCTTTTAACTTATAGAGGGAACTAAATCTCTCCCCACTATCTCGAAAATATGTCCTTTATGGGTAATTGCACCGACGAACGATACACGAACAAAGGTCGCAAAAGAGGAAATCGCGAGGGACAGGCTCCTGAAATAATTAAGGTGTTATTCCGCGAAAACCAATCGAACCGTTGTTAACGTTATCGACATTTCGTAAATTCGTAATACGTTATTGTTATAAAAAATAACGTGCCACCCGGTGACATACAAGCGTAGATAACGCTTATTGAAACCCCGAACGTGCCCTTCGGGCGGATAGGTAATTTAATATTTCGTCCACGGGCCAAACGATGACGTTGTCGAAACGCTATTCGTTCGCGAAACGATTAACGAAAATGTTTTCGAAACAACATCGCCGGGCAAAATGAATATTATAATCGACTGAAATTCGGCTTTCGGAACTTCAAACGTTCGCGACGTTAAACGATACATATTCGAACGCCGGTCGCGGCTTGATTTTAAAGCGTTCCGACCAAAACGTATTATTAGACGAAATTCGCTTATGATTTATAGGGGGAAACGTCCGAATCGTAGGGCGCCAATAAAACGTCAAAGGGCGAATTTTAGAGACGAATAACGCGTAAACTCATATTCTTAACTATTCGACCGTTTCAAACGGCTCCCTAGATAGTCTGGCTCTTTAGCCATTTAGGGGATAATTACGCGGCGAAAATTCGACAGAAACGACCGGTTAAACTTATTTTTCGCGAGCTCGTGGAAAATACCAATTTCCTAACGAGCCCGGCGGTCATCGGGTACCAATAACGATAATGTCCGCGCGACACGATTTACCGATTTTTATCTGATTGCGTAGACGTGAAAATGCCGGCCAACATGGACATGGACCGATTGATACAAATGGACCCCAAGGAGCTGGTGGACCTGGTCAAGCATTACGCCAACGAGAACGAGGCGTTGCGTAGAGAAAACGCCGAACTGTTCAACTCTAGGGACCTGTTACACAGGGACCACGAGATTGTTTGCCGGGAAAACGAACGATTACTAAAGAAACTGGAAGACGTCAACTCGTAAATACTTTGAAAAAAAGCTTACCGATTTTCGTGTTTTTGTCTTATATAATATTACTATTTTTCTTCCCTTTTTTCGCGTCACGCGACAACAATAAACGTTTTGCTCGTCTACTTTTATTACGCTTCGTTTTTTTTTTTTTTCTTATCGTTGTACACAATGGTTTTTGGTTTGTATACGCATGCGTGTACGTGTGTTTTTATTTCGTCTTTCGTTCCCGTATTATTGCACAACGTCGTCAAAATCTTACATACGAAACGTATAGAATATGCGAATAACACGTGTGAATAGAACACGTGTTCCGACCCCATTAATACTACTTTAAATTTGTCCTAACGAAAACGATAACAAAAATATAACGATTTCGTTAAAAATACGATTTTTGTTCCGCCGTCTGTGCGAATAACGTTATTTCGAAATCGATTTTAAATACCGGCGAACGACGTTGAAAATCGAATTGATAAAAAATCAAAATCGGTGTGTGTGTGTGTGTGTGTGTGTGTGTGTGTGTCACACACCTTTATATCAATCTGAAGTCGAAAGTCAAATAACGACAGTATAAAAAACTCCGCGCTTCTCGATATTACTTTTCGAAAATTACGCTGAATAACGCTTTTTAGGCGATTCGAATATAAATCTTTCCGACGGGATTCTTAAAAACTATTCGAACCGTGTATAAATGTACAATTGACAGAACCGAATTTGTCAAAATTCACTTTATCGTATTTCCATTTTTAATTTCCAAAAATCAAATGTAGTCGAGAGTGTGATGTTTATATTATATATATATTACGTCTAAACGTAACATTTTTTTTAAAATGTTCTTAAAAAATATCAAACTTTCCGAATCTATTTAAAAAAAAAGTTCGAAATATTCGTCTTTTTCTTTATTTTCATTTATTCGCGGACGATTCGGTTAAATAGTTTTTTTAATTTTCAACATTTCGTCGTTACATTGCGCTTGGGTGAAATAGAATCCTCTCGTAACAACTCCACTGTCGTTTTGAAACGCAATCAAGTACATGAACGTACGATGATTCGACGAAAAACAAACTGGAATAACGTTTTTCACTAAAACAAAATACAATGTCGTGTCGAACGAAAAACTAACACAAATTAAGTCCGTTTATTAGTGACGTCGTGAAATAACTATTTTCGAATATTATTTTACGTAATTTACCTTGGAACTTACTTGTCGTGCGTGAGCGTTTCGGTAAATTGTACAGCGGTGAATATTTGTTGTTTTACGGCGATTACGAAAATTACAAAATCGCGAAACAATTTTGAAATTATCCCCGTCAAACGCGAACGACCTACATCGAGACTCCGTCCACAATTTACGGTGTGTGACGTGTATTAAATACGGCAATGCGAGGAAAAGTCGAGTAAAAAAAAAAAATCGCCGTTTTAAAATATCGTTTCGATAATACCGCGAAGATAAAACGCGAATATTTTGTCTACCAGTCGTATAATTCAACGCTTAAGGACTTCTAGTTGTAAGCATTCGTTCCATACGCGTCGTAAACGCCGGAAAAGCCGAAAATATGCCCGTAATATGAACTTTCGGCCCGTTGTTTTTATCGTTACTTAATTGTTTTGGCGCCGTAAACGCCGCGCGACACCGAAACCTCTATACGTTAAGCCGCCTTACAGCTCGCTACGAAATTTCGCGCGAAAGCGAACGATTAGGTTCGTGATTGTTCGAGTTATTTAATAGAACGTCGGCCGGAGAAAATATTAAGAAAATTACGAAAATACGCCGGCGAATCGGAATCGCGTGACTACCCTTTTGTCCGTCGATTGGTCGCACAAATGACCTAATAAATTAGTCGCGTTATAAAGCGTATTTCGATAAACGACTATGGTGTACGTACGTAGAGAAAATACGATATATATATATATATATATATGTACACGACAGTCGTAAGATTGCCAATAATATATGGTACAAACACGGAACGAAAAGATTAATTGGAACGAGAATCAAAGTTATTACGCGAACTGTAATAAATTCACAGTTGAAACCGCGTACGGTATTTATTATGAATGCGACGCGAGTTACACGATTTTCACCGAATCGCGAGAACCGTTGAAAATCGAAATCAGCGCTCCGGCGTGTGCGAACACAAAACGTCCGGTACGTGCCGAAATCGGGATTACCGGTAACGTCGAAAACGGGAATCGAAAAACGGACCGCGATAACGGAACGCGCCCGTTATGATTGTCTCGGCGCGAAAACGCGTGTTTGTCGACACGACGATTTCCGACGCACACGTTCGCGTAAAACACTCGGCAAACACTTATTCACGGCTTCCGCGCGACACATTAGCGGCACCCGCGGCGGCGACGACGAATTTAAACGCTCTACGAAAAACGTGTTTTTCAGGGCGTGCGTACGGTCGCCGATAATACCGTCGAGCTGCCATTACGTCGACAAAATGGATACGGTTACGGGGAACGGCCCCCGCGGAACGCTTAACATCCCGTCGACGGTAAGTGCCGGCGAAATACACGCGGTCGGAAAATGTTCGAACGCGATTAGTAGTTAACCACCACCACCGCCCTCGAACGTAAACGCTTGGCGGGTAAATTGCGCAGCCGCCGGTCGAATATTTTTTGAATACGTTTCGTTTGTTTCGGGATGTTCTCCGCGCTTTCCCACGCGTTTCCCCGGTAACGTCGAAACGCCGGGAAATCGTTGGGTTTCGCCCGACGCGACAATAGATAACAACGACACCGACGAGTGGGTGTTGGTTATATTTCTCGGGACACGAATACGTTTCGTATATAATCGAATAACGCGACAAATCGCTTTTTTATGTACAGTACTTTCGGGTATTCGTAAAAAACGTACCGGCTAGGACGGTTAGGTGAACTTCTATCGGCGCGTTGCTCGGGAAAATTATCGAATGAGAAATCCGCTAAACAAACGGAGCGTGCCGCAAAATTAAATTACTTCCATCGTAGCGCTGGGGACGACTACTACTTGTAGGGCACTCAATCGACGGTACGGCGAAGAAAATGCTTCGTAATTGCTCGGTTTCTAATTAAAACTTTTCCTTTGCTTGTGTACTCTCGTTTTCGTAGGAGGATCGATTTCAAACGGTACTGGAACGAAATAATTATTGAAAACTACCGATCTATACTATACAAATTTAACGGGTCCGGCGATCGGTTTATCGTTCGTACGAGAATTGGTTAAATTTCGTTTCTCGTCGATAATAAAAAATTACGTCGACTACCGTAAACGTATTGCGTTTTAGCTTGCAACTTATGCGCCGTAAAACGTTTCGACCCCTTTGGATAAATACAGGCCAGGGTCCGTCGACAAAATCCTGATTTCCTACCGAAAGAGGGGGGGGGAGACCACCCACCACGGAATTGAAGTCGATACATCCGCGAATTCGTTCGGGCATTTTTTTTCCTATAAATATATCGGTCGGGGTTTTTTTTGTTCGAGTGTTCGAACGTTATTGGTCTTTTAAATATTTTTTACGAGACTCGTACAACGGCGGAGTATTACGCCAGGATTTGCCGTTCGAAAGTGTCGTATTTACGTCACTGTCGGTGTATAATAAAACAATAAATCTTCTCGGGACCTCCGGGGCGTTTTACACGCATAAACGTCTTACGTTAAAACCTCCGGTTTAGCGCAAATACAGACGCGCCGCGAATTACTTGCAAAAACGCTCGAAATATAATAGAATTCGTACGAAATACGTTAGGACACGTTCGACAATTAAAATGTTTCGGTTTTAACGATGGCGCAGTGGAACGTATACTTGGAAGGTATTCGCATGTTCGTTTTTCGGCTAAATAATTTTAAACTTTCTTTTTACGTTTTAACAATAATAATTACGAATAAATCTTAAACGCGCCGAATTTCCTCGTAACGTTTTACCGCCGGTCGCCCCCGTGGTCGTCTATTTTCATTTAATCAACGCCGCCGCCCCCCCCGAGTAATTGTATTACCGTTTACTCTAAAAATACATAGTTACTCGGCCTCGGAATTTGTCGCGTTTGCGATTCGTTATTCTAACCGTTTTTATTACGACGCTTTTCGGTATACGAATACGGTTTTTGTACGGTAGAAATTTTTATTTACATTTTCCGTTACGTTTCGCGTATTCAATATTCGGTTCTCTTTTTTACGCAATAATACTTAAATGTTTCCCCGTGAGATTCAGACATTTTTCGTACGTTTTAATAAACGTAATTAAGTTGTCCGTTAAAGCTGTGAACGTCAATCGGGTACAATATTTTCCACGATTTATATCTATTATACCTTTCCGCGTTTACACATTACACGGTACATAATTTTCGAATAAATTCGAAATTTAGCGTTAGCGGGAACGAATAAATCTCGTGATTACGGATTTAAGGATTTTTCCTAAACGGAAAAGAAAAACTGAGCGCAAAATGTTAAACCCCTGCTTAGCGTTTATATTTTATGTAATGCCCGCATAATATTGTCTTTACCGGAATAACCGCATTTGACACTGTAGGCCAGGGGTCCTATCCGTCCCGAGGGGTACGCCGAAAACGTAACGTAAATAAAAAGACGATTAATTCGCGGTTTTTTCATTTACAAAAAAACCAACGTTTTCCGGTAGTTCGATGGCTATCGGTCGCGAATTATCGATGGGTTATTTTACGTGTCAATCGTTGTCGCCAAGTCGTAGAGGTGTTTAAGTTTCGCCGCTATCAAAGGACAGTATTAAAAACGACGATAACCGTCGAGTTTTTAAAATGTTCGATTTCGAGTTTCCGAAAAATCTCGTTTACTAATTTAGTAAGCACGTTATCTCGTTCCGAAGCTAAGGAACGACTTAGAGTCTTACAGTTTTTTATTTTTGTTTTCGATCCGGTATATCGTCCAATCTGTTACACGCCTTTTAGCTTTATCTCAATAGTTTTATTTTCGAACCAACTACGTAATTGATATTTTACTTTTGGATATTCTTGGCAATTTTTACTAACTATAATAAATAAGTTGCGCACGTTCACACGCTAAATATATATATATATTTATTTATGTGTGTGTGTGTGTACAATCCGATTCGTTATTTGTTTCAAAATCCTTTTCTCGCAAGATTTCGGTGTCTAACCTTTCCAGCGATGTACACTAAACGACTTCACGAGGTAACACGGACGGACAACCGCTAGCCTTTGAAATAAACGTCACGGGAACTTTTTGGATCTAATTAACGATCGTTGATGGCGTAAAGAATGATAAGTCGTCCACACTCGCGTTTCAAAGACGGAACATTACCTGAACACAGTTCAACGCAGGCCTTTGCACGTTCCGCCTACGTTTGTTTTAAATAATAATACGAGTATAATTTTTAAAAACACGTTGAATTCTAAACAACAATGGTTTTATTTTTAATTTCGATAAATAAGTATTTCGGGAACAATTCGACGGCGTTTAAAAACGATCGAAACTTTTGTTTTTAGACCTCGAACTTGGAAAAATTGTTTCGGACATATTGTTCAAATAAATACAAAAGCGTTTCGTAGAATTCGGTCGTTTTACGTTTTATTTAAACAAATTTCCAAGTTGCTCGATCCACCAAACGAAAATCGAAACAAAGCGCTTGCTTACAGGAATTTCGCGTACACGTTAAAGTTATCCAAAGAGAACGTAACGAAAAAAAAATTCATATTTCGTCCTGTTACAAAACGTTTCGAGTGTTAACGGTTTAAGATAACATCGCTCGCTAATACGATAGCAACGTGTTTGTCGATGAATCGAAACTGCCGCTGCTATGACGTGATAACATTACGCGATATCTTATTTATGTCGTTAGTGAAACGATATTATAACGTCGATAATATGAGACTAATTAATTGAATACGTTGGAAAAACGAGAAACGTAAACGCGTTACCGGTTATTGAATAGATACATTCGCCGTCCGTACGTATTAAGAGTGTTGAATTAAAAAATTAGCGTTCGGGAAAGAAAGGTGTAGTCAAAAACTACGGTCGCACAACGCCCGTTTTATAGTATTTGGCAGAGCTCCGATAGATTTCCCGATTCGAACGCCGTTTATTATATTTCGTTAACGTAAAACGAAACCCATAAATTAGGTAAGAGGACGAATGTTACACGCGTGGTAGTAATATTGTGTGACAAAATTAAAACAAAAAAACGAAATTCGGTCCGCGCGGCCGAAAAATTCGTACAAAACAAATTAGGCCGCGCGAAAATAAAAAATAAAATGGAATTAGTTTATCGCGCGAAATTTAATAAAACTTTCCTACTCTGCCCTATACGAATTTCATACGGTAATATACGAAATTGAAATACCGCGGGCATTCGTAATATTGGCGTAGGTCTTCTCCTCCTTCCCCCCCACCCATCCGTACAGACCGCGGCTTCAAATACTACCCAACGTATAATGTATGGCGCAGAAAAGCCCATAGTGAAATATCGTACGACGCTAAATTGCTGTTTAAACGCAGTTCGTGTCATAACCCTGTTAAGTATAAAATATTAAAATTATATATCCCGCACGTTTTCGTATCGCGTATACGCACACATAAATATATATATATATATATTGTAGAACAATAATAATAGTCTCGTGTAATAATGTATAATTCGAATTCGGACGTTGAATATCTATAAAAAAAATTTTTTATTTAAAAAAAACCCCCCGTATTTCAATCACGTACTAAAACGTTCGAAATCAATTTTAAAAAAGCTTATCCGAATCCGTTATATTATTCGGATTTACGTATATGTTGTTTTAAATACGATTCGTCGTTCGTTAGTTTTAACTGTGAATACTTTCACGTAGAAGGAGAGCTCCAATAATCTTTACTTTCGTTCCGGTACCAAATCGTATCTAGTCGATAATTTATTAATTACGAGTTGTTCGCTACTATTTTATCGTATACCGTCGATAGTGTCGAATTGATTACGGTAGTATCCCCTCGTACGAGTTCGTTACACTTACTACCGTTCAAAACAATACCGGCAAACTTCGATTAACGTAGAGTTTTTACCGAAAAATGGCCGCCCGAACAAGATATCGTTGGAAATGACGAGAACGTTGGCGAACGATCGCGTTCTATAATTCGCTTTCACACGGTGCGCGAAAGGGTTCGAGAGAATGATCGCACGGCGAAACGATTAAACAATCCCGACAAACTGCGGACGGGCGTAATTTTTTTCGGGGGAGAAAACCCCGTTCGCCCCAAACCGCTTATGAATGGTCATAAGCCATTCCGTCGGAACGTCAAACGCAGCCGCGGGAAGCGAATAGGTAAAAAACGACGTTTAAATAAACGAATCGTCGGTTAATTCGTTTCAGGGAAACGTTTCGCGCGAAAGAGACCAGAGAAACGGGGCCCCGGACACGACGATCGGCCGTCGACCAGAAACGGACAAAATCGGAATCGGAAAGACGTACGGTTTTTTTTTATTTGTAAACGTGCTTTTCTTTTTTAACGAAAACTCTATTGTATAAGTTTAATGTTTTTTTTTTTTTATTCCCGCCTCAGCGTTAGTAATTTCGTGGGCTCGTTGAAGAACCGAGGGAAAACGTCGTCCGACAGTAAAACGCCGTCGAAACCAACGTCTACGACCAGGTATATAATAAATTGCGTCGCGAACGAGAAAATCGCACGCACTCGGCGTATACCGTTACGAATCCTCGCTACGAAATTAAACCCTCACGCACACCCGCAGAACGTTTCACGTTTACGTTACGCACGATGACGGCGAAAAATTCGAAAACTAAACGTTATCGCGCGTTATTTATATAGTATATTTTGTCCGTTCCGTAAATGTACGAAACTAACGTATCAACTGCGGAAATTCCGGCGAACAAATTTTCGTCGAAAATTCCGCCGTCTCGTTTAATTAGCGTCGCGGAAACTTCGCGTAACTATTGCCGACGAGTTTCCGACGAAATCGCCGACCACCGCGCGGACTTTTAAAACGGCGCCGCCCGTCGTATTTTTTTATACGTTTTATTTAAAACGTCGGTTAGTTTTTTTTTCTTGTAAATAATTCCGACGGTCCTCGGGGATCGTTTTATAAATCCGTTCACGCGACAACGGTGTTCGGCTATTTATAAATAGGCGAATTTCACGCGCGGCGGCTGATAACGGTTATTAATTGTAATTAACGACGTACACGCCGCGCGGGCTTTTCGTAAGTCCGCGCACGAAATACTTCGTGACGTCTTACCAAAGTCTGGCGATAACGTAGGCGACGTAATATTACTCGGGCGCGTAAATCGTTTGGCCACGGAATAGGTACCATCCGTACGCGCCATACGTACGGTCGACGGATCTATTTTGTATTCGTATCGCGCCGCGTATTTATAATACAACCGATATCGGCTTTTGTAGATATTTAACGGTTTTCAAAGCGTAAAACAGTTCGGGTGTCGTTCATTTCCCGGCATTATTTCGTACGTCGTTCTCGAAATAATATTCCGTCCGGCAATCGATTTCACGAATTCGAAAATGTCTACGAGAATCGAACCGATCGTTCGCGCTTTTGGTACCAGACCTACGGTCCTACACACGATTGGTTCCTATCGTTCTCGTGGTGATTCTCGCCGGGGGACGTGCGTGCGTGCCGCACGAAACGCGTATATATATATGTATTCGTATATTCGCGTAAAACGTCGACGCGTTTTCGCAAATACGGTTTACATTACGATACGAGAACCGATAGTGCCGTATAACGAGCGAAAATTGACGTCGGACTTAAAAACGAAAAAAGAGAATTTACGGACCAGTTTCACGGTGAAATGATAAATTTCAATTCGACTACGATACAAACGAACGCACGTGCGTAGTAGTAGTAGTAGTAACACGTATCCGAACGGCCCGAACATTAAATTCGTTATTTACGGCCCGTATCGGGACGACAAACTCAGGCGGCGGTATAAATCGAATTTTCGTTTTTTTTACTATTATTATTATAAAACACTACCATTATTGGCGATTTTTATTCACTCGATATACGTCGCCAGTGCCTGTCTAATATATACCCGAGTTTACAGCGCTATTATTGCCTCCCGTAAAAACGTGGACAATATATTACGAACGTTTTAGACACTAGTATACGGCACGGTGTATATATAACGCGTACGGTATTTTTTTTTCCTTTTTTTTTTACAGTTATTGTCCCGTCCAAACGATTTTCGACGAAATACAATTTTTCTCTCGTCAACTTTTCGCGAATATTTTTTAGTTCCGTTACGATCGCGTCGATCCGGATACTTTCCCGTTATCCCGGTCTCGGTGCGAACGAAACGTCACGGAACGCGTTCAACGCTTTTTTTAAAACGTAAAAAACTTTCCCTCTGTCGGAAAAAAGTCGATCGGGTTGCCTCGAACGTCGTTTTAAATATTTTACACACGCGGCGAAAACGCATCGACGGTGCGAAAACATATTTGCGAGACGATAATAAACGTAAGTGTACGGGCGCAACACTCGAGCGTAGTTGGTTTCCGTTTGTCGTTCGGTTTATTTTCGCTCGGGCACTCGAACACTCGACGTCTACAACGGGTGGCGTCGTAAACGATTTGGAAATTAACGAAAATTCCGCCGCTTCAGACCGGGGGGGCAATTATTGGAGAGCAGCTCGGGTATTTCAGTGTTGAGGCGAAATCCGAAGGACGCGGAAAAATCGTGGAAATCCGTCGAAAGTTTATTTTGAAAACGCGAAATAAACGCCCGGCAGAATATGCCCGCGACGAGGGATTTTTCGAGGAATATGCGGAGAAACGAAGGACCGTTTTCGTTAATCGAATCGTTGCGCGATCGCGGCAATGTCTACGCTGTTCTCGGCGTCAACTTTAAAAAAATCCGCCCGATCGACAATTTACGCGGGCTAAAGCCGTAGGACGCTAATGGGTTGCAAAAAGCTAGTTTCGTACGTTCGACTGCAGTAAACCGGGGCGAAAACTTCGTTGGGGCCATACTCGAAATATAGAAAAGTTATGAGGATCGATAAGGTGAACGTTTCGACCCGGGACGGAGTGGCCTTACCGGGAAACTGGGATAGTGTTGGTTAGCATAGCTTGTTTATGTCGAATATTGTCCGACGTACGTATTTATTGGTTTCGGACGCTTACGAATTAACGACGCTTAATTGTAAATAAAAAAAAAAATTGATAAACGTCGATTGGTTTTTACGAAAAATTGTAACTATTTTCCGGTATTTCCGTTCGTGATTGGTCGAAACGATATCGACGATACGCTATCGAACATACGCGTAATTGTTCGTTAATAGGAATAGTCGTAGAGAAACTAGTCAAATAGTCTTGGCGACCGTTATTTTACACTTTACGCTCGTTTCGCGCACGCGTTACGAAAATCGTAATTTAAATTTAATAAATAACGTCGATCCGTCGTCGTCGGCCGTTGTGCGAACCTATTAGTTCGCGACGCTCGCGTCACTGGCGCGCGTAAATATTGATCTTTTTTAACATTTATCCAGAAAACGAATACCCGTTTGAACCGCGAAGACGGAGAAAATATTGTACGAGAAAGAAATAAATATATATATTGTTCGATATGAACGGCAGAAACGCCGGGCAGGTGACGATTCGTACTTGACGACGGTGATGCGTCAATTTCGTATCCCGGACATCGATTAAAAGTACACGGGCCACGTTTAGAAAATAGTGGAAAATAGGGCGCGACGACAAATCGGTCTGAAAATGAAAAGCGGTAGGAAAACATCGGTTTTGAACGATAATGAATTCCGAGCCGGTCCGCGCGCCCTGCTTTTGGCCGAATAAAATAATCGTTCCTTGTCCGCGCGAACGATCGATCGTGTTTTGCTCGGCGCGATTCGAATCTTTCCAATTGTCGGCCGCTAACTTCGTTCCGAGACGGGAGGAGAAACGCCACGGAACAACGCCGCCGTAAAATAATTCGTATTTAAAATTCCCGACGTTTTCGATATTTGGCCCGCGCGTTTCTACGTTCTGCGTACGGGCAAGGGGTATCGTTTATATCTATGTTCGATACGCGGTAAAAAAAAAAACACCCCCCCCCCTCT
>JAIPRN010001156.1:0-17337 GCA_025469175.1 Geopemphigus sp. TES_GeoC_2020
CATTCCAGAGTTTATCGTCCGGAACGCGTTCGATCGAACGACGCGCCATGCCACACGCCCCCCGCATGTACGGGACGACGGCGTACTCGCGTTTACGACGAAAATGTGTTCGTGATGAACGGATAAAATTTTCGCTCGAAAATCCCCAACAACCGTGCACGCCCGTAGCCCTGGCGTGTTCCCGGACGAACACTACCGACGGATTTCGGCCTTACGTTAATGACGGTACTGTTCGCGATGTAACGGCCGAAAATACACGCGCGACGCGAAATGGAAAACGTTCGTAGTGCCGACGGATTCCGACGCTCGGATTACACAGTCGTGATTCGTTAACGCGGCGGAAGGGACCGAACCAATGTAGCGTACAAGGTCTTCCGACGATGTCTTAGTACCGTAATTATTACGGCGTTGTGACGGAATGACGAAAAGACGCCTAATTGGGAAAATAACGTCGGCCCGAAACGACGACGGTAGGCGAAAAAAGTCCCGGACGAGTAAAAATAAATACGAATCGAGGAGAACGTAGGCGGCGATTACGATAAAAAATTCGGCGATAACCTAATCGAATTCGTGACGAGGCCCCGAAACACACGGACGGCGACGAATCGCGCGAAAAAATACGTTCATTATGTAGGGATAATTGACTAGTCGGTACCGTCTATACGGTCGACCGTCGGGAACGTACGAATTACGGTTATCGTGGCGCGGTAAACACGACCCGATCGCGGGTACGTTTAACGACGGGTAATTAATAAATTCGGAGATACGCGGCCACTTAGATGGTACACGCCGATACGGGTCCGCTACACGTGATCATAAAAAAACAAAAACTCCTTCGATTCGCGTACCTCCGAATAATCGATCGTTTTCGGTAGTGGGGCAACTCGGCGACATTTCCAGCCCAATTACCGAGTAAAACACGAACGTCCAGCGTACTCGGACCACCTATAACATATATACAAATTTTAATTGACGGTAATTATAGACGCGTGTGGTTGTTCGAGTATTTTTACGCGAATATCGTAATTAAAAATATAATAAACGAAAAATAATTCGACTCGGACAAAAAACGACGGCGCGACGTTTTTTTTTTTATTGAAAATCCGGACGTTTCGGACTCGTTAACGAACTTATAATATCGGTAATTGGTGTTTTTTCTCCGCGTATTTTTTTCACGAACGACGCGGCGCCGGCACGCTCCCGAGTACGGTAGACTTATCGAAACGGTCGGCCGGTCGAATTCGTCGTTGGAATATAACGAATTCCGACCGCGAACGATCGAACGGCAAAATGGGCGCGCGCGGGAAACACGTAACGTAAACGGTTTTCGAATTCCGCGGTTACTACTATAGTACGTACGGAACGATAGTATCGGCAATCGAGGTATCTACCCGGTAGAATTAAAACCCGAAGCGATACAAGAAACGGTCCCGGCGGTCGAACGTTTCGCTATTGTACGAAACGCGCGCGCGTTCGTATTAAAACGGTCGCGTTTCGACGAGACATACCGCCGCGGACGTTCGCCAATTCTATTTACGTTTTCGTACGGCGAAACGGTGGAGGGGACGGCGTGTGCTTCGATCGCGTAATATATCGATCTCGGCCGCGATCAAAAAAAAAAATATATATATATATTCCGGCGAACGGACGCGCGTTCTCTCGGTGGCGCGTTAATCCGTGAGATGGCGCGCTACCGCGACTAGTACACCGGCCGTACACAACAAACAACAACAACATATCGTACGGGGGGGCATGTGCGTCCGATGGTGCCGAGTCGTCCGCACACGCCGCCGGTGTTCGTCCGTCACGGTTGTCGGTACCGTCACGTAAACGCGAACGGTTAAGTATCCTATACGGTTTCGAACGTGTTCGTCCGTTCCGTTCGTTGGACGTGTGTCGGCACGATGCGCTGATCACGGGGAAGCGCGCGCAAAAGCCGGACGGAAATCTGTACAAATGTAAGTACCCCGAGACATTACGTGGTTTATATTATTGCCGGGGGGGGAGATGGGAAACTCGTGTTTCGTTCGGGCGGGGGCGCGCGGTCGTCGAAACGACGAACTGTCGTCCGCCGTCAACGAGCCGGCATTTAGTTCGACCCGTGGACGACGGTATTGAGCAAAGGACGCCGTGTCTGATAACCGTCGGATAGGTCTTTTTGGTAACCGGGTCCGCGGCGGTTTTCGCTCTCGAGCTTTTGGCGTCTCCGACGTTTTCCACACGTCAATTAGTCTCGGATCCATTCGACGGGAATCCCGAGTTCGGGTAATGCCCCGTCGGTCGTTTCGCGTTCAATAATCTATATTACGTTTAATTTTGATGTTCGGACAATAATTTTTTCGACGATAAAAAAAATAATAACCGGGTCACGACGATCGTACTACTTGGTTATTCGTTTTTCTCGTCGGTTTTCACACTAGTAGCGGGCGAAACAAGCTCGCTTTCGCTTTTCGGAACACAGACCGTTGAACACCTTAAACGTAAAATCGGCCCGGATCGGAGATCCTCGGTGTACGGACCGTTAAAAGCCCGTAAACTGAAGCCGTGATACGGATTTCTTACACGCGGCAACGGCCAAATATGAATCGTATCGGTCGATGGAAAAACGGCCGGTGATATCGGAACGATTCTCGTCCGTTTTTTGTTTTTCGCCGCGCCGTATACACGTACGTGTAGGTAAATGTACGCGCGCGGCGCATTCCGAAGCGATTAACGACGTCCGTTCGTTTTCTCGTAATTATCGTCGGGTGTACGTCGACGGACGCGAATGGTGCAGCACACTCGCGGCCTTGTCACCTCTAGACACGAATTCCGAGACCCACGCGAGCCAAAAACCGATCGGCCACGGACTCGGAAACGTTTACCGGACGGAATGGTCGTCGAGTGGTATTGGTTAATCGAAGTGTACGATCGGATTAGAGGAACGCGCGACGCTTCCGGTCCGCGCGCCCGTTCGACATTATCGTATTCGCGCGTCCACCCAACCGTGTGTCCGGCAATTCGCGTAGTGGTCGTCCGGCGCACTAACCGAATATCGTACGGCGGTAACGTCCGCTAGAATAAATATTCGTGTATATATATCGAACGTGTCTCTCTGGACCACGCGCGCGCGCGCGCGCGTGTGTGTATGTACTTATACAACATCGTCGTCGTACCGCAGCGTGTTAGTGTGTGTGTGTGTGTGTGTGCGCGTGTATATTACGTACACCTTTTTTAACAGGTGGACAGGTGGGCCCCGTAACGCGATGACCCGGTCCGGTGTGGAATTCGAATGTAGCAGGTTGGAAAAATATAAAACCGAGATTTTATTCCAAACGCTCGCCACGCCCCCTCCTTTCCTCCCACCCTACCACGGGAAGGGCAGCGTGTGTGTATTCGCGCCCGCGCGCACGCGCGTGCGTACGATCGTAATAATAAAATAAAGAAAGAGAAAGAGAGAGAGAGATAAAAAAACCGCGAAACGACTCGTGTACGACCGCGACGTCGTCAACCTACGTAGACGCGTGAAATATAATCGTTTCGAACGCGCGCGCGACCGTACCCGCGGCGGCACACGTACGGCCCGTAGCGAGCACTCGTCCGCGGACCGTCACGGTCCAACTAGGGGGACCAGCCGCCCGACGGGTCGTCGTTTGTCGGCCGGTAATCGCGGTGTGTATAATACCGTCGGTATTGGTCCGCGCGTCGGAGATTTGGTAGTAGGAACACGGTTTGGACCGTTGGCGCGTTTACGTAACACACGACCGCGTCATTAACCCACCCGGTTTACCGGCGGTGAAGTGACGGCCGCCCGTACCGCGACCGCAACAACCGAACGCCTAACCTACCCTCAGCCCGGCGGACGTGTACCTTCCCACGAATCGACGGACGACGATTGTGACGCCCGCGACGGTTTTTTTATATTTCGTCGTTGTATACGACGCTCTGTGTGTGTGTGTGTGTGTGTGTGTGTACTAGCTAGCGTTCCAATTTCTCTATAATTCGTTCGGGTTTTTTTTTCGTTATCGCTTTCGGATTTGTAACTAAACCGAAATAAGTCGTTACGGACGTATCGTTCGATCCACTAGACGTACGTTATTTGAGAAACGAAAATCCCGTGACGGACGCTCCGCACGGAACCGTTTCACCACTGTTGTAACAAACAACACACGACGGAACGTACAGCTCCGAGCAACTTCGAATTTAACGATTCATTCACCGAACGCGTTTGCCGCGGGATTTTCGTTTAGCCGAAAACGTCGTGTGCGCGACGCGCCCGGACGGTTTTTTAACCGCGCGGAACGGACGGATACCGAATAGTTACACCGGTGTCGTCGGCATTTTCGCGTATTAATACGCGGCGTATTAATACCAAAGTGTCCCGGTTCGGGCAACGCGTCCCGTGTTGGAAATCGCGTCGTTCCGATCAGGCGGCGAAATACCGCGGCGGTATATTGTAAAACAACGCCCCTCCCCCCCGTGTGTGGTAAAGTTTGATTTTCGTACCGGTTAAGGCGTAGTAGTAGTAGTAGTAGTAGTAGTACACGCCGAACGTGCGCCGTCGGCCGCGATGGAATGCGCGTCGGACGTCGTTCGCGGTCGTCAATATTTCAGTCATGGTTTTACGTTTACCCGTGACGCGGGCGCGGGACGCACGTGAAAAAGCGCGCACGCGCGCCCGTCGATCTTCGGACGAAATATTCGTAACGCGTATTATACACACACACACCGGTCGGCCGTCCGCCCGTCGAGACGACGGAAACGCGCGCGTACGGCCGCCATTTTGCTGCCCGTCGTCAATCGACGTTCCGGGTGCCGTGTGTGTCGCCTAAACCGTCGCGTCCGAATACGAAACCTGACGGTTACAGTACCCAGCTGAGTAACGTACACGCGTCGTTGGGGAACCGCGCGCGTAAAGAAACACGTCCAGTGGATCTCCCCTCGGGGCCTGCACGGGTTACATATATCCGCCTTTCGGGACTACCGGGCGTGACTACAGGTAGCGGCCGCATAATTCAACCTCCGAAAGCAATTTGTGTTGTTGTCGTCGTCGTCGTTTTTATTATTAAACAGGAACGACGATCGTTATTAAATACACGCCGGGCCAATTAAACGGGAATACGCGCCGCGATAATGTTCGAATAAAACGGGTTTTTATACGTTCCCGGCGTTTCGTCGTTCGTCTCGGCCCCCGAAACCACCCCGTCACGCGTTTTTACGTCAACGATTTATCCGGCGCCGGCGAATTTTCTTATTTCGCTCGTAGTTCGTCGTACCATTCAGCCGCGATCCGAGGGACAACCACGACGTTTCGAACAAATAATAACAATCGACCGTCGCGCAAAAGTGTCCGTCCCCCCTGTTCACTGCACGCGCACGGTCGTCCGACGTTATTTAAGAAAACTTTCACCGGCGGTCGTTCAAATGATAAAGAAAAAAAAAAAAATTAAAAACATTCACCGCGCGCCCGACGTTGCTTTCTATTGTTGACCGTAGGTGACCAACCGCGCCGGTTCGCACGTTCGATCGTTATTGACTTTTTAGACGTTTTCACCGTCACGCGCGCTCGTATGTGCGCGTGTACACGCAGGTAGAGTATTTGATAATATTGTCACGTCCGTTGGTACACAATCACAAACCGCATATTTGAAATACGACGGAAAGAGGGTGTATTAATAATAGTATATACGACGTTTGGAAAGTGCCACGCACTGTGCGTGATAATATTGCGAAATACGACGAAAAACCGTTGGGCCGATGTATTGTAAACGGGGGGACCGTTTCCTTCTTTTTGTCTACCGTTCAGATATTTCACGTACACAACAGACGGCCAAAACGCGTCGTATTTTCGTAATTTTTCATTGTTTTAACCGTATTTATGGTTCCCTCACCCCGGAAACGGTTTACCCTAACGATAATTGCGTAATAATAATACCGCGCCTTTGATTCGGACGAGTGGAAAACGTAATCGACGCGCGTAAATCTCGGCCATAATTGTTTTACGTACGTCTATACAAATGAAATGATCGAACGTCGACGAACGTCCGGGGTGTTAGACACGACCGCGAAAACTCTAGCGATTTTCTGCCCAACCAGCTCAGACGATTTCACCCACCGATCGTACGCCAATATCGGACGGTACGTACACACGCCGGCGTATTTGTTGTACGCGGGACACCTCCGCCGAGTACGCGTCCCGCGGCGTTGTTTCGTCGACGAAAACAATATTTTTCTTAAACTTAACGTCACGTTCCGACAGCAGCGCCGACAATATATACATGGCCGTTCGTTAGCGTATCCATTATACGAAACGTACCACGTAGCACAATGGCGCTTATAATAAAATTCGATCGTCGGAATAATAAGAACGGCGGGGACGCGTATAATGGGAATTCGTGGCCGACGGATCCGCCGCCGAATTGCGTTGTTCTCTATGCGCTCGGGAGGCCACAACCGTTTCCGACCTGGACGAATTATCCGTTTCGTCGCGGCGGCGCGATTTTCGTCACTGGCTTTCGTCGGACGGCGAATGGCGCGATATACCAGCGACATTTCGCGGGGACGAGTAAGACGTTAATTCGACGGTCCGCGACTTTCGGCACGGAACCGCGAAACGTTCCAACGGCGAACACCGACCGAGACGAGCAGTTGGCTTTCGAAGTTGGCGTGAAAGCGCGCGGCTACAGTTTCGACCGGCGGACGGGCGGTATTTTTTTTCCCGTACGATTTTCCGCCGGTTGTCCGGTGATATACACGTACCGGTTGTGTAAAACAGATTCCGGCACCGCCACCGTACGCGTTGCGGTCGGGCTCGTCGACGTACGACCGTAATTTGTATTCCGAGTAACCGACACACGCGCGTCGTTCAATGTTATCAACGAAATACTCGCGCGCGCGTGTTTAACGAATCAACAATAATGATAATAATCGGTGCGCGTACGTTTTCGCTATGTACGCTAGGACAATTGGCGAGAAAACTTGTCGTCGCCGGACCGATCGCGAAGTATTACGGCGCGCGAGCACGATATTTGGTCGAGGAACGGACCCCAGAAGGCAAAAGCGAAACAACAACCGGTCCGGCGGACCACCCAACGGAGCCCAAGGTCGGCGGTAATT
Organism: Geopemphigus sp. TES_GeoC_2020; assembly: GCA_025469175.1. Taxonomy (NCBI): domain Eukaryota; kingdom Metazoa; phylum Arthropoda; class Insecta; order Hemiptera; family Aphididae; genus Geopemphigus; species Geopemphigus sp. TES_GeoC_2020. The sequence continues at coordinate 7,096 of JAIPRN010001156.1, forward strand.
ATAGGCCGCCGCCGCCGCCGTGTTTAGAAGAAAGAAAGAAACAAAACAAAACCGAAAAACGAACGACGAAATATATTCTCTCCGGTACGCACGAAACGGAAAACCACCGAGGAGATATGTATAAAAAAAAAAAACACGATACCGCCGCGGATCGGACGCTACGCGCGCTCCGTGTGTGTGTTTAATACAAACGCGCGTTCGTATACGACGGTACGGATATTACGCGCGTACCGGTAGCCGGTACAATGTTAATCGCGAAGTAAACATAAAACACGAAAGCGGTTATTTCGTTTCGTTTTTTTTTAGTCGACGATTATAATAAACGCAAACCACATCCGATCGGACGACCAGCCACTAGAAAATAAGAGCCGCCCGCGTAATTAACGGATTCGCTCGTGGTGGGTAACGTTTCGCGTCAAAACGCCGCCGTTAATAACAACGAACATACGTCGCGTCCCATCCCGTCGACCTTTCACCGTTCGTCCCGCCGTACGGTTAGAACGAGTCCGATTCTGCCGTTTTTGCCGTTTCGGCGGATAGCCACCGGTCGAACGCCCCGGCAATTACCTCGATCGCGAATTTCGACGTCGAAAACGAAGAAACCACCCGAATACGTTTAAAACGTATTTTCGAAACTGCCCGTCACGACGTCGGATTACGCGCCTCGATTTTATAATCCGAAATTATATCTTCCGAAGAGAATCTGTTTGAAAATCGTAGTAGAATCGGACAGTTCGGTCACGGTCGAGCGGGTGCGTTCTACACGTCGGATTTTGTCTCGTACGGGGGGGAGACGTGCGGTAAACGTTCGTAATCGAAAACCGCTACGATTAGATAGAGCGACGCGTTATTGCGTACGATCGGACCGGTTTTTCGTATATTCGTTGTTTATACCGGAAACGCTCTTATCGGTAAACGTTCGAATTCGAAAAACGTCGGACGAAATACGAAAGGTTAGCGGTATTATTACAATTAACTACGGCCGCCGCCGCCGATTAAGGTTTTATTAATATTGTTGACGCGAGGTCCGCGAACGCGTATTATAAAAATCTCGTATTACGCGGCGTTCCGTTACCGCCGTACGGCGAACGTGTACACTTCGTTCCCGAAATCGCGAAAATGACTAGCGCCGTTGTCGGTTACAATTTACCTAACCGCGACCGTATCAACGAACGTACTTAAACCACAATCGTTTGTGTCTCGATTTCTCGTACGCGTAACCGCTGTAATAATAATTGTTACCGGGAGTTTCGGTAACGCGCCCGCGAACAACACACCGTAAACCGATTCGAATCTACGAATCGCGCGCGCTCGTCGGGCTCGCGTGTTTCGCCATACGAACGTTAAACCGAGAGAAATACTTTCGGAACGAGCTTAACGGCGTGTAATTTTTCGTGTACGACGACCGGCCTGTATTCAGGCTTTATAACGCGCGTTCCCTACAGGATCGCCAAACCGAAACGTTTTACAGCGTTCGCGACGCCCCTACCGTTTAGGCCGTCGTTACGTAATTGGCCCGGGCGCGTATCGTTAACGGCCGAACGAACGCGTCTTCGTTTCGGTAAACATTTTCCACCCGCCCGTCGCCGGGGTAAACATTATTCCGTCCGTCCAGTAGCGCGTTCCGATCGCGTCGATCACAGCCGCGGCAACCGATAAAACGTTCCGAACGAGTTTATCCGTTTCCGAGTTGCCCGGCGATACGAAGGCGTACCGAATAACGTACTAACGAACCCGACGTTACACACGCGCGTATTCGTAGCGCCTAAAAGTTCGTCGGAGAATACGCGAAATTATATTATCCGGGCGTGAATCACCCACCGGTGTCCGATCCAAACATTTTGTCGACGTGTCCCCGGTGTTTAGCGAAAGTCGTAGGTGCTGCCACGTACGAATCGCGGTGGTTGGGCGCGCGTTCGACAATTATCGCGTCGGTCCAATCATTTACGTAATCCGGACGAAATTATCGAAAGTACGTACGGGAAATCGGCGGCCGAGTGACAACGTTTGTTTCGTCGTATCGGACGGATCGTTCGGCGCGAACGTGACATTCCGAAAGGGAAAACAGAACTAGAGCGAAAATTTCCAAAACGGTTTTTGTCCATCGCCGTGGATCGATGAACGCGTACCCTAACCGCATTTACTACGAAGCGCGCGCGCGCGCTTGACAAAGTCCTTAGAAACGTACGGAGCAAAAGTGTATTATCGTTACCGGTGGCGTACTAACGAAGGGAGGGTCTCCCATCCCGAAAATTTTCAGGAAAAATTAATAATCTTTCGAGACGTATATTTCTAACCAATAATAAAGAAAAACAAGAAAAAAATTTTTTACTGTACTCTATCCGTCCGAGTACAGTAAATTTCTATTCGCGTTTATTTCGTTCGGGTTTTTTTTCGTTGGTTGGACGTTTTTTTTTGTTCGGTCATAACGCTTCGACGACCGGCGGCGTACCGCCGGAAAACACATTAACGACAAAACTAACGAGATATTTACCCCCCCCCCGCCTCGGAGAAATATGTTCGTGTTCACACAGTGTATGTACGGAGGAGTGAGGCCATCCCGTCGGTGTACTGTTCGACGGCCGTGACTTCCTCGCTATCCCAGCCGCCCTCCGCGCGTGTCTTAAATATGTTCGGTAAATAATCGTGCGGTCTCACGGTCGCTTACGTAATGACCGAAACGTTCTCCGTCTACCCTCCCCCGGAACAAAAAAAAAAACAAAAATGTAAACCCGCGACGTTATCGAACCAGCGAACGGGACCCGGTGGAGAGCGCGAGCGAGTAAACGCCGTGCAGGCCCCCCCAAGCGACGACATTCGAGTAGCGGTGCTCCCGTCACTACCCCCGTTTAGTTCGACGTATGATCGAAAAACGGGAAGGGGGGGTGTGTACACGGATCCGAGTAAAACGTCGGTAATCGGTTTCCCGTGTCGCGTTACCGGTGTCGGTAAAACAATCCGTAGGACAACCCAAAAAACTGTCCGGGGACCGACGACGCAACGCTGGGACACGACGGCGGGCCGCGATCGGACGACGTGGTGTCCGTGGCGGGCGTTATGAAAACTTATAAATACGGCGAGCGAACGAACGAGCGGTGGTACAACGAGTGCAGGGGGGGGGAACACACGAAACCGGTCTGGGAAAAAGTCGAAAAAGAGGCGGCGAGTGCGCTCGACCGGACGTATTTGACCTTTTAATTGGACGGACGCGCGTCAACAGCCTACCACCACCACCACCACTGCCGTCACCGCGCGCGTCCGGACGTCATCATCCGTCCGTCCGTCGTGCGCGACAAACGCGATCGCCGCCTGTCGGCGATTTCACGATATTATTTGTTGTATCGTACGACGTGCCGTGTCGTCGTCGTCGTCGTCGACGCGGCCGCTACGGAATCCGTAATGACCGCCGCGACATATTTTATACGGTAAACTTTGTCGTTTTCCTTCGGATACGCGCCAGCAGCACTCCGGCGTGCGTATAATAATAATAATAATAATTCCCCCGTACCTCGTATATTTTATACGTAATCGTGTGTAAGAAAAACACAAAGATGACAGAGTTGAAACGGCGACGGTATTTCCCCCTCCCCCCTCACAACCACCGCCGCCACCACCGTTACCACTCGCCGGGGCCGGCTGTTGGCCGACGGCTAATATAATATTGACGTTTTTTTTTTTTTTTTAAAACGTACCTTCGACAAAGACTCGCGTGTATATTACGTAATCGGTCTCGCGCCGAGCGCTACTTACTCTACGCGGCGCTGCGGGCCCGAGACGAAATAAGCTTAAAAAAAAAAAAACAGAAACAACGGTAAATCGACGACGATAACGTAATTATGAAGAGATCCTCCCGTCCGGCGTTTCGTCGCCCCGTCCGATCCGGTAGCCCACCGTATTTCCGGTCGCGGCCAATAAAACGATTGGACGCGCGATCGACGACAAAAACGAACGAATTCACCGTAACTCCAGCGAATCACCGTAGTTCGGATTACTTTCCAGTCGTTCCCGTAACGCGAACCGCCGCGCCCGTTCTATTTTAGTTGTTTACCGACTTACGGTTACGTTATCGTCCAAAAAATGTTTACGTTCTCGTAAACAAACGCGCGCTACTTTATAATTCGGACACTAATCCGAACGAAACCGCGCCGACCTATATATATATTACCCGTAATACGCGTCGCGAACTTTTAACAGGCTTTTTGTAAAAGCTCCGATTTATTAAATTAACGTTCGTACGCGGAACTACGACGGACTTTCTCGCGGTCGCACGCCTCCACTCTACAGGACGGCGTTATAAACGGTAAATCGCCTATCACGATTCGTGTACACGCACGCGCGCCCCCCCGGTCGTAATTTATATCGCCCGGTTCGTACGTCGGAATTATAACGCGCGATCGACGAGACCGGCCGGTGACGATTAAATATAAACTCGAACGTTCCCGACGGGGATAGGAGGCGACACTTCGAACGCGTTATTCGTAAGCCGTTAAGCCGATTGTTTCCAACGTATTATGATTATGTACACACGACATCGTCCAGTCGACGTTTCGAGAATCGTATACCCGACGACGTTTGGCCGTAACGTACGCGCGCGCTTCGTCAGACACGTTAGGCACGTAATATTGTCGCCCACAGACTTTCCAAAACAAAAAAAACATCGACAAATATTACGACCGTAAGTGAAAACTACCGAACGAGTATAATTAGTCGCGTTCTATTTCGGATTTTCCCACTTTTGACTTTTCTCTTTTTTTTTTGTACATCGACCGGACGAGACGGAGTGTTCGATCGGCGTAGTCGTACGGAACACCCAATACGCGTAACGAAAACGGGTAAACGAAAAGACGCTCGCTCCGGCGATGGATGACTAGGCGTGAACGTCCCGCTTCGTTTACCGCGACGCGCCAGTCGCGTTGTGTTTTACACGGATCGTTCTTACAAATTAAGAGCGCCGATAAATCGTCGGATTAAATACGGAAAAAACGAGATACCGGCGGAACGCGGTTTACTGTATATATATATATAGCGTTAATATGACATTTTTCGCGTACAAGTGCTCGTAAAAAAATCACGAGTAACGATTTTTTTTATTTATCGAGCATAATATAGCGTATAAAAACGTATATATAGCTCGGGATCTCAGTATCTCGGTAGTTATTTTGGTACGTTAAAAAGTAACTCGGTATATTCGGCTATTATAATTTCTATAGTTACGTAGTTGTTCGTAAGTCGAAACTTGAAAACCGCGTATATTATTATTATATTAATCCGATTCGTATTTAATAATTCGTACGTTCGACTACTCGAAAATTGTTTCCGTTGTTCTTACGAAAACGTAAAATACGCGCCGTTTTCAGGGCGAACCGTTTTCCGTACACGAGTACGCCGTTTACACGACGACGCCGTTAAAAATGTCCCGAACGCGAATTTAATAAAAAAATTAACCCTCTACGCGCACTCGTTAACATCTCCTACTTCCCGAACGAACCAAATATTTTTTTTTTTCGTAAACACGTTATGGGCAATACTGGCCCGGAATGGCCGAAGGCAGTATTTCGGAACAGCGAGTGGCGCCGTCGTTTATTGAAAAATTACAACATTTACGAAAATTGGATTTACAAAACGATCGTCATTAATGGGAAAGGCGAAAAACGCGAATCTAAAATAATTCTTAAAAACCGACACGTCTCGAGAACTATGGTGCGCGATGAGTTGAGGGGACCTGCCACGGGGAAGCCATTTACATCTTCCTTTAGAATAGCTTAGGCTAGCACACGAGTGGAGCGGAATGAGGATAGACGGCGGCACTTACATCGTCATTTACGAAAATAAAAACGATCCTTCTTCCCCGATTTAGTCGTTACCACGACGACGCGACCGGGTTGTCACGCCAAGAGTCCCTGAACCTAACCCAACCGGAGTCCGTGTTCGGATGGCGTAATAACATTCGCTAACGTAACCGCGGTAACCGGTACCACGTGGCACATACACACACGCTATACGATAGGGAATTACTTACGACAATAATTAGCCGACGTGTTGGTAAGACGGGCGTCGGAACAATATGGAGACCATACGGTCGGCGGCGCGCTTGGCGGATGGTTTTCGCGGACGGACGAAAACGCGTCGTCCGTAAGTCGTCTAACGTTTCGGAAACCGAACCTCAGCGGGTGCGCGTACATATATATATATATACGTATTACACGTATGTGTCGCTCACAGCGCCGGCCAACCACCTGACGCGGAACAGTTGTGTGTGTGTAGCGTTAATGTAGCGCACGCGAAAAACTGGTTACGCCGATACGTTAATATATACACGGGCGTTCGAATCGTCTGAACATATTATACACCGCCGACGTTATTACGTTCGTTCGTTTCCTTCCCGTCGCGTTCCGTCCGCGCCATTATCGGTTACCGGCGCCGGCGTACCGCCAATGGGTTATCCGCGATGATCGGTATTTACCGATAATAACGAAACACGTATCACTCCGAACCACCCTTACCGGTTAACACTCCGACAGATAGACACGACTCGTGCTCTCAACGACTGGACATATTGACACTTTCCCCGATCTACGCGACGCCGCCTATTATATTAATCCGAACGATTAACGCGCGCTGTGGACGACCACGACGATCCGTTCGCTACTCGTGTATATACATATATGTTTATATTGTCCGATATTTATTACACGTACTGTCCACACGCGCCTTCCATCCGTCCGCGGTCGCGCTCGGAAAAAAGTCGTTAAAATACGCGCGGTCGGGACAACGGAACTTCGTTACGCGGCTCGGATTCAATTACTCGCCGAACATAATCCAAGTTGTCCGCGTACTTTCGTATTATTATATCGCGTACGAATTCTTCGGTACGTTAAATTGTTTTTTTTTTCGAATAGACGAAAATCACCGAGCTCGTAAAACACGTCTTGGCGGCTGCCGCTTAAAAAGTAAGAATATAGCCGAAAATTGTATCATACTTGAGGGGCGCGTGCGCCAACACAATAAAAATGAAACGTTAACGATCCAAGCGGCGAAATAAAAAAAAAATTCCCGTTACTTTTTGAACACACTTCGTATATATTACCCCGCCACCCCCGGTTAAAAACCGTCAACATCGGCGAACCTTTCCTCACTGGACGTGGTAGACCCATCGAAAGTATACTTCGAGAAGAACCTAATTCGCGAGCGATACTTTCCCCCCAAAAACGTATCGGTATAACGGTATCGTTATAGGCGCGTAATAAAAAACCAAATACGCCGTATAACCGAAATCGTACCTATATATATATATATATACGGCGCGTAACGAAAACCGTTCCGAATATTCGCGTCTAACGTGTCTACATTTTTCGGCCGTAAATTAATCGGTGGAAAAATGAAAACGTTTTTCTTCGATTATTCCCATCCGTTCGCGTTGCGCCGAAACTGTTCCGTATGCCGGAGCTGCGTGGGGCCCCTTCATTTCTAGGAGCCAATGGCGTCGCCTAGAGGCTGTTCAAACTATCGGTCTAAGGGATATGTCGGGGGATGTCTGGTCATAATCAGACGACAATTCGGTGCCACAGGGATAATATTCTCGTACAATCAAAAGTGACGTTTTACCGAAACTCTCAATCCCAACACCTACACATTAGAAGACTGGGCTGCATACCGACACCAAACTCGCCCCCTGGACCCATTCACTGGAGACCGCATGGGGTAGTCACCTCGTGAAACGATAACGGCAGAACGAAACATTAGCAAAGGCTAATAGCCCGGTATAGATTATAGAGCCGAAAGGTCCGTGCAAATGCGAAAGTGTTCCGGGGCGAGAACGAACGAGATTACTAACGAAAATACGCGTTCGGAAAAAACGCGTTCGGTTCGTATCGGTGTAACAATAATTACGTATACGGGATGTAAGGAAATCGAAACGGGCGATATACGCTCCGGGAACAGCGGACGATATAAATAAATATGTAAGCGCTGGATAATATTGTCGGCGCGCGCGATAATTTACCGGCCGTGACATAATAAAAAGTGTTAAACGGAATAGCGCGATTACGTAATTTACGTCAAAAAACCTATCCTCGTTACACAATTCCGTCCTACTCTCGTAAAAGTAACCGTTAATATATTTACACGCGCGTAATATCTCCGAGCCATCCCGCAATGTGTTAACCCATCGTCGTTTGCGTAATATTTATAATATACCGGTTAATTTCGTTGTTTATAATCGACGTTGTATAAGCCGATTTCGATCGGATCCGGCGAATTTACGTAAGTGCCCCGTTCGTTAATTAAATCGTACCGGCAGGGTAAATGTAATAACGTCGTAACGGAATATTCGTAAAACGGATAATTACGTACGTTTCCGCAGATTTTCCGACAATTATCGCGATCCGTTTCTACGAGCGCCGGTATACAGTTACGTTTTTCGTTCGGTCCTCGAGTGTCGCGTACGCTCGTTCCGCGGCCGGTTTTGTCGGTCGGCAACCGCGGCGGGTTCTGTGGGAGTTTACGTTCGCGATTCCCGGGCGTTGATGAATTAACGAACCGATGGCCGCGCGCGTCTTTCGTTCTCGGTCGAATAAAACCGTACTATCGGATACGATACCGGGGAGGGACAAACGGAAACGCCGGACGAATTCGTCGATCGAATTTTACCGGCAGCGGGCCGTCGCGAGCTTATTCACGGAGTATCACATAACGTAAAACCGTTGGAACGGTATCGCGTGCACGTGTATATATATAATAACTACGACGGGTCAATCGGGTCGCGCGCACGTTGGCCGGTAAACGTCGCGGTTAATACCGACTACGATTGTTATTATTATTAATTATATTCGATATCGGCGGGCCGTCGACGTGTACCGGTGGTATATTCGTGTATCGGATACCTCCTACTACGCACCCACGCCGCCTCCGCGGTTCGCGCGCGTTCCGATTTCGGGGCCCGAGGCGCCGCCGCGGTCGTGAGTCGCTCGTAACGTATACATCCGGTAGTGTGGTGCCACGGTATTCGAGCGTCGGTCACCGAGCGCGTTACGTGGTAACGGAAAACGTCCCGAAAAGAAAAAAAGCGGTTCAACCCGATAATCGTTTTCCCCTTCACTTAGCTCCGCCACCACCCCCCCCCACTCTTTGGACCGGCGATCGTTTTATCGCGCGTGGGTGGACCTCGCTAGTGGTTTTCGCGGCGCCGAAACTCTCCGCGAGAACCGTCCGGCGTGCCGCAGTCGTCGTCGCGTTTCGTCCGCCGTTTTCGCGTCCCCAACGGGACAACGCCGATCGGGCTCGCAGTTCAAACCGTCCACTCTCTCGTTTCGATGGCGGCCGGATACCGTCGTCCGGGTACGTAACGTGCCACGACGTCCGTAAAAATTCTCACGTCGAGTTTTCCAAAATGTTCGGGGCACGGATGTCGTTTCGGTTACCTCGGTGGTCACGTTCCGACGGTTCGTCGTCGCAACTCCGGCACGTATGTATGTGTGGTCATATCGTCGGCTTTGCGTGTCGACGCGGCTTATCCCGGCGGCTAACACGCGCGCGCTGCTCGCTCGGCGTGGCGGAATTTCGTAAAACGATAACGAACGCGCGTAACGACATTTTCTAGATATTGTAATATAACGTCGTCGATAAAACAGACCTCGGACGAAATGACGGCGCGGATATTGCGCGTACATTCGCTCCGCGGAGCGACTCGCGTTTTCGTTTATTTGTCCCGGGGCGCCGATATCGACGACGACGTACCGTACTTGAGAAATCGCGGCGAAGAAATATCGCTCACGGTCGTCGCCGTCCGAAATCGGTTCGGTGTTCGAAAATGTTCGTACGCGAATGGGGGGGCGGCCGAGGAATTCCGGTACCATTTCTTTTTGTTTTCGACGACGCCGCCGTATTTCGACACGTTTCGTAACGTTTTCAAATATACGTATATATGGTAACGGCGGAACGCGCGCGATTCCTATTGGCGCGTATTGGAGGCCGTCGGACTTTTCGCGGCGGCGTTCACGCTCTGTAAAATCGAAACAACAAAACGTTCGGGCAATACGAACCGGGCGGATTACCAAATATCCGCCAACGGAACAACGGCCGTTCGACGTTATGTAATAATTAGCGGTTGGCGGCGTTAGAAAAAAAAAAAACCGAAACATTTTCTTCGTGCCCGTCCATTCGATGTACGAACGAGTCGACGGTTTTTTTTTTTTTTTTTGGCTGGTTGTGACGCGTTTTCGCGTCCGGTTTTTTTTTTATCAC